>JAJONY010002206.1:0-120198 GCA_029582405.1 Solanum gandarillasii
CCCCTTTGATTATGCTTATTGCTTATGGTCATTTTAATTGCTTCCGCGACCAAGGATGTGTAATGATACGCTATGAGGCTTGTTTGGGGTTCCTTCGGGTTCCCCATTCGCCGGTCACGTCTAGGCCCTAGGCTTGGGTCGTGACATCTGGCTGCCCAACAATCTGCATAATAGGCAAGCTGCCCCACCAGAGTAATGAAGCTTGGGTGATTAGAGTCTGGGAAACAGCAACAGGTCTAGGATGCAGTACAACAGCAGAAGAACTAGGGACATCAGAAGATATAGCACAAGGAGTACCTAAATACCCAGGGGCCGGATCTATAACCGGGGAAGAATCCATCGGGGTTGCCCTCTTCTTCTTTTCAGCTTAGTCCTTTAAATATTCTACCTCGATCCTCTGGATATCAGTAGAGGATGTGGGAATCACTTTCACATCTTTCTTGGCATCTCTAGGTACCCGGGCATGTCTGCACAGCTCGTTGATCAATACCGAGAAGGGAAGAGAGGTTCGTCGCTGCTTGGCACGCATGAGAATCTCTGAAGCAATGATCATCCAAAAATTTAGTCTCGTCCCATTAATGATGCAACCCAGACAAGCTGCTTTGGCATGACTTGTTAAAAAACTTAAAACTATATACACTAATGATATAAACCATTTAAAAATCAACCCCACTTAATAATTAATAAAAGGGATACTACTGAAAACCCCTAAATTTGGGCAGCCCCGTTAGGGACCACGCCCCGTGGTGGCGTCGGTGCTCCCTAGGCGGAGACTCCCTTTTGCCTTGCCAAGCCCCAAGAAGCTAAGTCATCTTCACGGACCACTTCACGGTCCATGGTGAAGACCACTGGCCGTGAAAGTGGTCGTGGACTTAGGGCAGTAGCTTGGCCTCAATGTCTTGCCTCCCAAGTGCCCAAGTGATCTTCACGGACCACTTCACAGTCCATGGTCAAGATCACTGGCCATGAAAGTGGCCTTGGTCATAAGGATGTGCTTGGCCAAGGTTGGGCAGCCTTGGCCTTTGGCTTAGGCCTTGCCCCATTGGCTTGGCACATGCCCTTACAACTGTCAACCAACTTCAAAAGGTCCTTCAACTATGGAGTCTAATATGTATCATGACGTTGATCTTCATGATTAGGCTCTAGTTCACCCTATCATTTTCCGAGTCGTTACACTATGTTACCTTAAAAGGTCTAGACCATTTGGATCTCAACTTTTCGGTAAACAGATGAAGTCTAGAGTTGAAAAGTAACACAAAGTCACTAGGAGTGAAGCATCTTTTCACAATATGCTTGTCATGATATAGCTTGATCCTCTCCTTATACAGTGCAACTCTCTCATAGGCTCTCAGACAGAACTCATCTATCTCATTGATCTGATCCAACCTCAGGTTTGCAGTTTCGCTCCAACTAAGGTTCAGCTTCTTCAAAGCCCAGAGTGCTTTATGCTCAAGATCATCCGGCAAATGGCATGCCTTTCCAAACACCAATTGATATGGAGATATACCAATAGGTGTCTTGAAAGCTGTCTGATATGCCCATATAGCATCATCTAACTTCCATTCCTAATCTGTCATGTTGGCATTCACCGTTTTAGCCAGAATTGCTTTAATTTCTGTATTGGAGACCTCCACTTGGCCACTGGTTTGCGGGTAATAAGGTGTTGCTACCTTGTGTTGTTTAACTCCATATTTAGCCAGAAGAGAACAGAACACCTTATTGCAGAAATGAGAACCACCATCACTGATGATAGCTTTGGGTGTGCGGAACCTTGAGAAGATATTCTTTTTCAGAAAACCAGCAACACTCTTACCATCATTCTCAGGCAAAGAAACTGCCTCAACCCATTTGGACACATAGTCCACTGCAACCAATATCTATTTCTGCCCATAGGAGCTCACAAATGAGCCCATGAAGTTGATTCCCCACACATCAAACAACTCCACCTCTAGAATAGGTGTCATGGGTAACTCATGGCGCCGAGAGATGACCCTTTGTCGCTGGCATACATCACAACTCCTCACTATGTCCATCGCATACTGATGAATTTTGGGCCAGTAGTACCCACACTAAAGTATCTTGTGTGTTGTCTAGGCACCTCCATGATGACCACCTACCTGAGAGGATTGACAAGCTTTTAGAATGTACAACATTCCAGCTTCAGGAACACATCGCTTGATGATGTTTTCAGCACACACCCTTTACAGATAAAGTTCATCCTAAAAATACTTACGCACATCATGCAGGAACCTCTTCCTTTGTTTATAAGTTAGCCCCTCAGGCATCAAACCACTAACAAGATAATTAGCAAAATCAGTAAACCAAGGAATAAGATCAAGAGTAACGGCTAATACCAGCTCATCTGGGAATGAATAATTTATGTCAAGCTCGAGTTCCTCTTTCTTTTAAGACTCCAACCTCGATAGGCGATCAGCTACTTGATTTTCACAACCTTTTCGATCCTTAACCCCAAAGTAAATTCCTGAAGAAGTAACACCCATCAAATCAATCTTGGTTTGGCATCCTTCTTTTCCATGAAGTATCTCAGAGCTTCATGATCTGTATGGACTGTCACTCTAGTCCCCAGAAAATAAGCTCTGAACTTCTCAAAAGCATACACTACAGCCAACAGTTCCTATTCAGAAACTGTGCAGTTTCGTTGTGCTCCATTTAGTGACTTACTAGCATAGTAAATTGGATGAAACATCTTGTTGCACTTCTGGCCCAACACTAATCCTAAAGCAGTACCTCTTGCATCACGCATCACCTCAAATGGCTTTGCCAAATCTGGGCCAACGATCACGGGGGCATAAATCAACTTCTGCTTCAGGCATTCAAAGGCTCTATTGCATGCCTTATCAAAAATGAATTTCACCTCTTTCTCCAAAAGCTTGCACATGGGGTATGCAATTTTGTAGAAGTCTTTGATGAAACGCCCATAAAATCCAGCATGTCCTAAGAAGCTCTAAACACACTTCACACAAATAGGTGGAGGAAAATTTTCAATGACCTCAATTTTGGCCTTGTCGACCTCTATCCCCTTCTGCGACACCTTGTGCCCAAGGACTATGCTTTCTTTAACCATAAAATGTCACTTCTCCCAGTTCAGCACTAGGTTGGGTTCCTCACACCTCTGTAGGGCCCTACTAAGATTCAGGAACAATCATCAAAGGTATCATCTACCACTGAAAAGTCATCCATAACTACCTCCAGAGTGTCTTCAACCATGTCTAAAAAGATAGACATCATACACCTTTGGAACGTTGCTGGTGCATTACATAGTCCAAATGGCATGCGTTTAAACGCAAAGGTGCCATAAGGAGATGTAAAGGTGGACTTTTCTTGATCTTCAGGAGCAATTGATAACTGGTTGTAGCCAGAGTATCCATCTAAAAAGCAGTACCACCCTTTGCCAGCCAATCTATCAAGCATCTAGTCCATGAAAGGCATTGGGAAATGATCCTCCCAGGTCCACTTGTTGAGCTTCCTGTAATCCATGCACACTCGCCATCTATTGACTGGCCTCAGCGGGACCAACTCATTCTTGGAATTTGCAACCACAGTCATACTGCTTTTTTTGGGCACACGTTGCACCGAACTGACGTAGTGACTATCAGAAATAGGGTATACCACCAGCATCCAACCACTTGATGATCTCTTTTTTTACCACCTCTTGCATAGGTGGATTTAGCCTCCGCTGATGTTCAATGCTTGCGCTGCAGTCCTCCTCAACTTGAATTTTATGGGTGCATATACCTGGAGGTATCCCAATGATGTCAGCAATAGTCCACCCAATGGCCCTCTCGTACCTAATCAACATTTTGATCAAAGCTTCGACCTGTTCATCATTCCAATCTGCAGCCAAAACCATAGGTAAAGTGTTGTTAGTTCCCAAAAATACATACCTCAGGTGACTGGGCTACTATTTCAGTTCCAACATAAGCGGCTCCTCAATGGATGGTTTTGCTGGTGGACTTGGTCTGTTTTTCAAATCCAGGTCCAACTTTTTTGGAGCATAAGAGTGTGCTCCTATACCCTGCAACGCATTTATAGTCTCTACATAATCAGACATGAAGTCATCTTCAAAGTTCATCAGTACTGTTGTTAAGGTTTCAACAACAATCCTCTCGTCAATTGATGCTCCCATTACTTCTTCATCAAAGACCACTATTGCAGACACCACTTTCATATCATGTGGCTACTTCATGGATCTGCAAATATTAAACTTCAGCTTTTCGTTGTTGATTCTGAACTTCAGTTCTCCTTGCTCAACATCTACCAATGCTCGTCCAATGGCCAGAAATGGTCTTCCCAACATAATAGGAACCTCGGAATCCATTTCACAATCCAAGAACATCAAGTCTGGAGGAAAGATGAACATATCCACCTTTACAATCACATCACATAGTATGCCCATAGGTCACTTCACTGACCTATCTGCCATCATCAACCTCATGGCTGTTGGTTTTGGAACTCCTAAACCCAGTTGCTTGTAGATGGCCAGCGACATCAAGTTTATGCTAGCCCGTAGATCACACAAGGCCTTTGCAAATTTGATCGATCCGATAGTGCATGGTATTGTGAATGCACCTGGATCTTCCTTCTTATTCACCAAAGACCTGGTAGCAATAACACTGCAATGATGAATATGGTTAGTCAAATCAATACTCACTTCTCTTTTCATAGGAACCAAGTCTTTCATGAACTTGGCATATCATGGCATCTTCTCAAGAGCTTCCACCAATGGGATGTTGATTGACAATTGTCTAAGTATTGTGATGAACTTTGCAAATTTCCCATTTTCGGCTTTCTTTTTAAACCTTTGAGGGAAATGAGGAGGTGGTCTTGGGATTTACTGTAACGGAAAGGTTTCCTTAGCCTCTTTTCCTTTAGCTCCTGCTAGTTTAGCTATTAGTTAAGCGTCCTCCAAGTCATCTACTTGCTCAGCTTCATCCTCCTCTCTTCCAGCTTGCTCCTACACCTGCTCATGTTCAGTATCTGTAGAAATAGGGTCAGTAAGGATCTTACCACTCCTGGTGGCAATAACCATGCAATGCCCATCCTTTTTGGGATTTTGGATCGTGTCACTTTGTAGTGACCCATTCTTCCTCTGATTTAATAAGGCTGAAAGTTACCCCAACTGCTGCTCAATTTACTTGATGGAAGTGGTGTAAGCGTCTACCAATTGACTCTTGCTGGAGAAATCACTTTTCATCTCGTTCACCCCTGCATCAGTTGATTCCACCTTTTGTTGCACCTTGGCCAATATGTCTTCCAGCTTAGACCCGCTGGAACTACCACTTGCCCGGTCTCTATTACCTGGGGTCACATACACACCACTGCGATCATTCTTGTACCTATCTTCATTCTGCCAGTTTACATGCTCTCTATTAGCTGTCCTATCGTATTGGCCTTCTCTGGATTAATTCCGACCTGCATTTCCACAATTGTAACCCTGGTTTCCCAAGTTATAATTCCAGAAACCTCCTTGGTTGCCCATATAATTGGCCTCCTCATCTAGATCGATGTCCTAATCTCCATACAACTTTGGTTGACGTCAAAAATTTGATATGTCCAAACTTACACCTCAATTAAGAGATATAAGCGGTCGAAGTCAATTTATAGAACTCAACGTGAGTTGAGGTCAATCCCATAGAGAATTTCTTTACATAAATGAATTCATTGTCGCATTTTACTCAAATGTCGTTATTATTTCCTAAATAAACAATTTTTGAAAGTAAAATGGGTTTAGTATTAACGTTTTGGTAACTGAAGTTGCAAACTAAAGTCTAATTCAACAATGAACAAAATATTTAGTTTTTAAGTTGTTTCAATAACTAACTGAAACTAGGATTGTGTTCCCCATAACGCTAGTTCTAGGGTTCTTTCGTAATTGAGTTTCAGGCAATTAGTCTTTACAAAATATGTGCGAGTTAATTTCATCTGACACTTCTCAGTCTAATTAGACAACTCTCACTCACATCCTCTTGGCCCTAGAGTGTTAATAACATTTACCCTTACTTACAATGGTTTGATGTTAAAGTTCTTTTCTCTCAAACTCAAACTTTAACTCAAATTCGTTATATTAGTTCAGCTTTTTCCTAACCATCATTTTTCTCTAGAACAAATGACAGATACAGGCTCATTCTAATGCGCTCACTCATCAGAATACATTAATATGAAAGCTAAACTACAGTTTGTAAGCTCAAATTGCCTTTCACTCGTTTTATGAAATCGCAGTTAGAATTACGTCATGGATCCAACAACCCCAGACGTGGTATTTAGCCACTCATGATTTCAGGTAAACAATCATAAAATAAGATGAAAACATGTTAGAAAGTACTTACGAGAATAATAAAACCAACAACCACTCTGATATTTCAAGAATTGGAAAAACCGAACTTCAAACTTAATTCAATATCCAAAATCGAAAATCAAAAATCTATGAAATTTGGAAACTCGATCGTCGTTCAATGAATAATAAGATAAAACATAAAAATGCCCTACTTAATTCAAATAATTGTTTTAAAAAGAGTCCGACTCGAAGTAGGACTAAATTGTCAGGCACTTTCAAGGCCACTTCCACGACCCGTCAAGGGCTTCACGGTCTGTGAAGCCCTTCATAGTCTTCCCTTGGAACTCTCCAAAACTGGGTCTTCAACACTTGACACTAGAACTTTTTCACGATCACCACGATAGACCTTAATGAGCGTCACGATTCGTGAGGCCTTCCGTGGTCTTCACTTGGTCGAAACTCCATTTCAACTTCTCACCACTTAACACTGGAAATTCTTCATGATCAACACCACGAATCGTTGTGCGGACCACGGCCCATAAAGTCATCTATGGTCTTCACTTGGTTCCAACATTTTTTCAACTTTTCCTTGCCCATCCACTGGTTCACTTTAACGAGTGTCTCCACGATCTGTAGTGAAGACCAAGGCCCGTGAGGTTGTCCGTGGTCTTTACTCTACCTTTATTGATTTCTTCTTCATTTCTTTCTTCTTTTACTTTCTACTATACAGACACCACCAAACATATTATATCCACATAAATACATTCGATTCTAGTCTTAATCATTAGTTTTCATGCATTAGATGTGCCAAGATTTCGTGGCACATCATGTAGTATTACCCTCTTCTAGTTGATTCAAAACATGGTCTATACCTTCCAGAGCATTTTTCTCTTTCACTACATACCATATTTTATGACTCCAGATGTCGTAATTGTCACCATTAAGTTTTTCACCTTTGTTTAACTCAACAATGATACTTTTTGATGCCATGTATGTTATGAGATATAATCATGCAATATTTTTTAATCAATTATGCATGAGACTTACACATTCTAGCAACTCAATTCTCATAAAGGTTCATATTTAAATGTAAAATTGAAAAGACACATAAGCATCCAATCATCATCTACGAATTAAATATTTAACCAAAATTTGAAACTAACTTCTTAATGTGTACACTAATTTATTTTAGACTATTATCACACAGATTTGCATGTCTAATAATCAAACAACATATGACATTGTGCAACAGAATAATAATCCACTTATCTAAAATAGAAGAGGATAAAACTCAAATATTCATATTAAAGCACAATCAAAGATATTCACTACAAAGTTTGTAAAGAAAAAAAAACACAAGTCAATACTAAAAAATGATTATGCTGTGAAGGTTTACCCGCTAAACTCCTATTTTTACCATATACGCCCATAATTCTTCATTATCCCCAATTTCGATACTAGTTTCATACATTTCATTCTTTGAGTATTATAGAAAGGAATGACACAAAACCTTGTATCTTTCCCTCTCTGTTACTCGAATGTCACTTTCATTAACTTCTTCAAATTTCATGACAAAGGCTCTGAGCAAGTCTATGAAAGAGTCAAGAGGATCCATCTTCAAAGGCATAAACTTTCTTATGTCTTTTTCTCTTTTCCTTTGAATCGTCCTTTCATTCCTTAATAGATTTTGTGTCGCCTTTGGGACACCAATCCATATGATTTCACGCTCTCGGAAACATGTCTTACGGAGGCTTTCTCTTCTACCTCATCCATTTGCTCGAGTTTGAGAACTCCCACTTGGAGTAATTTGAGCATGTTCCCATTCAGCCATATCTGAAATGGGAACAAAATGGAAATATGGTTAATACCATTTTATACGACAACATATGTCACAAATTTCGCATAAAAGGCAAGCAACTACTTAAGGAACTAAAGGACAAAATGAATAAACAAGACCAATAATATCCTAAAAATGACACATATTCATTTTCCAAACAAAATAATCTTAAATAGGACACAAATATCATGCCTACAAAAAAATTAAAACACATTTTTTCCCTACAATCTGAAGAAGTTTTTCTAGAAAACAGTAAAAAAAACAATCAACTTTCAAAAATTCATAACTCACTTGTTTTAAATTCATTTTTTCATAATAATATATTTTCCGAAAGCTACAAACGAGAAAATCATGAAAACATGAGTTTTGACAAAAATTATTGTACAAACAATTTTCAGATTGCTACAAACAGAAGAAGTTTTTCAAAAATAAATCAGAATTTCTTTCTTAGTTAGAAAAGGAATCCTATCTGCAATATGAATCATAATCAAATAAGATTTTGAATCCTATTTACCATATAATTAATCCACATTTAAATAGCCTAAAAAAAACTTAGCATCTTCCAATTTTTTCTATTCACTGATTTTTAAAAAAATCACAATTTTTTGTTTCAACATACACATTGAATACACAAGAAAGCAGCGCGTGATGAGATCAATTAACGATAACTCTGATATCAATGTAGGAATTTTAAAGGTAAAACAACAATAAGATGTGTACCTTGTAACTTGCAGTGAAAATATTCATTGTTGATTTTGTTGTCGAAAAAAATTGCTCCAGATCACTCTGTGAATCTCATGGCAACAAAGATCGGTCTTTGTTCACAACTTAGACTCTCCTTAGAGTGTTGATTGATTTCTATAAGAAACTTACTTCTCTATTTCTTTACGGATCCCTAGTGTTTCTTCTTTGTTTCTCACATTTTTTCCTCCTCATTTTCACGTTCCACGTTCCTTAAAAGTTACTCGCACTAGGAGTCTTTTAAGGGGAGATTGAACAGCTACAGTGTAATTGTTCTACCTTATCTATTTAAAAGGACTTATCAATATACTTTATTTATTTATTTGATAGGGCAAAACAAATTGGATCGGGTCTGTCCACATGGGCGACACACGACCCAAAACTTACATCTCAAAAAAAACAACCAACTTTCAAGATAATGGTTTATACCTTTCAGAGCATTTTTCTCTTCCAGTATATACCATAATTTATGACTCCAGATGTCGTAATTGTCACTATTAAATTTTTCACCTTTGTTTAAGTCAGCAATGATACTTTTGATGCCATGTTTGTTATAAGATATAATCAGGCAAGATTTTTTAATCAATTTTGCATGTGACATACATATTCAAGCAAATGAATTCTCATAAAAGTTTCATATTTAAATGTAAAATTGAAAGGACACGTAAGTGACCAATCATCAGCTACGAATTAAATATTTAACCAAAATTTGAAACTAACTTCTTAATGTGTACATTAATTTATTTAAGACTATAATCACACAAATTTACATGTCTAATAATGAAACACCATATGACATTGTGCATTAGAATAATAATCCACTTATCCAAAACAAAAGAGGATAAAACTCAAATATTCATATTAAAGCACAATCAAAGATGTTCACTACAAATTTGGTAAAGAAAAAAAGATCAATTTATGGCCTAAAGAAATCTTCAAGGCAGTGGTATCTGATATTTCATAAGGAGGTGATGTCATTTGATTTCACCATGATGGATAAAGAACATTGCATTTATTTGAAAAAATCCAATGGAAATTTTATAATTCTTTCTCTTTACGCAGATGATATTTCATTAGCTGAAAATAATTTGGAGTATGTTAAAACTATCAAGTCATGGCTTTCAAAATTATTTGAAATGAAAGATATGGGTGAAGCATACTATATATTAGGTGTTAAGATTCAAAGAAATCCTTCCAAGAAATTTCTGAGTATACCTCAAGAAACTTATATAAAGAAAATATTGGAATGTTTTCGAATGAATAGTTGCAATTCCATGGATACTCCTGCATCTAGGGGTGAAACATTAAGCCTTGAAATGACATTTGTTATTCTGTGAGTCTAGTTAGCAAATACATATCCAATCCTAGAAGAAATCACTGGAAAGCAATAAAGAGAATTCTCTGATACTTGAAGGGAACGGCAGATCATACACTTTATTGTAGTGGATCTCATTGTTCATAAGAGGTTATAGAGATGTTGATTTGGCTGGTGGCCGGAATGATAGAAAATCAAAATCCGGTTATGCTTTCTTACTAAATGGTGGTGCTATTTCATGGAAAAGTAAGAAGAAAACTTGCACAACTAATTCAACCATGGAATGTGAATTTGTGGCGTATGCGTCTGCAGTACAAAAAGTTGTTTGATAAAAGAGATTGTTTGAGTATTTGAGTATTACAAAGGATTCTAAGGGTCCATTGATTATATATTGTCATACTCAAGCGCGTATCATATATACGAAGGATCCTAAATATCATAGTAAGATCAAACACATTGACATCAAGTATAACTTTGTGAGAGACGTAGCGGCAAGTGGAGAAATAACTTTGTGCAATACATTCTTACACGTGAAATGATAGATGATCCTTTTACGAAGGCTATTTCCAGACACCTGTTTGAAAAACACGTAAAGGCTCTAGGGTTGTGTAGAATATGATGATATTTCTGTATTGTAAAATCACTTGATTGTTATTATTTTCTCTTCTAAATAAAACTATTGGATTCATATTCAAATATGATATGCATGTTATAATTGTAAGATATAAAGTGTGTCGAACAAGTCGCAAGATTAGCTCTCTCACACGAGCAATCACCTCTTACGTCGGAGAACGTGAAGAGATGAGTTTCACCACCATATTATGACTTGTTTTATCATCCACACAAAAGTTTCTCCAAGAAAATGATTTTAAGGATCAATGCAGATAGAAACTAGGGGTAAACATCTAGAGGTCTTTAGACCAAGGTTTGTACGATGTTGAATAATCTAAAGAATAAGACACATACACCAATCTGTAAACATCATAGCACGTGTGTAAATGAAAAAATGGCTCCCTGCTTCTTCATTGTGTGAGACTCCAAAAAGTTAAAATGACTTTTTAATGAAATATCCATTGACCTTTTACAATTTCTTTAAGTTTTGATCCTTGTTGCTACTTTAGCATGTTACTTATATCCATGAGCTATTCGGCAATGCAGTACATGTCTAGGAAAGCAGTTGATATGGAACAGATAGATTTGAGTAGAAAGGGAAGATGATTAAAATGAACAATTCAACTTGTAAACATAAGCCGGCCATTACACTCGAGTGTAATTGTGTGTATAAAGTTAAACATGAAATTGAGTTCACCTCTATAAGAGGTTGAGGGATCGAATAAATAACCAATGAAATAGTGAATGACGTCTAGGTATTGTGAGTAATTGTGTCCTAAAAATAGTAGTGAATTATTTCAACATGTGATTGGATTCCTACGTAAGGCTTGTGAAACCTTAAAGGTAAGCTCTTCCTGCTCACAGGTCGCATGAACTATTTTGAAATGAATTTTGTGTCTATATTAATATTGTGTTGGCTTGGGTCTTGTCCACCATGTGTGAAGTGGGAGATGTAGGTTTTGGGTCGTGGGTCGCCCATGTGGACTGACCCGACCCAATCTTTTTTGCCCTATCCAATTAATTAATTATTTAATTATTTGGATAATTCATTTTAAAAGGATAACTGCAATTGTTCTGCCTCCCCTTAAAATACTCCTTGTGGGAGTGACTTTTAAGGAACGTGGAACGTGAAAAGAGGGGAGAAAAATGTGAGAAACAGAAAACAAAAACTAGCGATTAGTAAAAAACTAGAGAAGTGAGTTTCTTACACAAATCATTCAACACTATAAGAAGACTCTTAGTTTGTGAACAAAGACCTATCTTTGTTTCCTTGAGATTCAAAGAGTGATCTGGAGCAATTTATTTCAACAAGAAAATCAACAACAAATATTTCTGATGCACGTTACAAGGTACACATCTTGTTGTTGTTTTGATTTTTAAAATTCCTTCATTGGTATCAGAGTCATCCTTATTTATCTCATAATTCGTTACCTCCATGTACTTTCACTATATTGTTGATAAGAAATAAATTGTAACTATTTTTCTTGAAAACTAGTGAATAGAGAAAAATATTGGAGGATGTGAAGTTTTTTTTTAGACTATGTGAATGAAAATTAATAATATGGTAAATAAGATTCAAAATCTTATTTGATTCTGACTCATATTGTAGATAGGATTCCATTTTCTACTAAGAAAGAAATTCTGGATTTTTAAAAAAAAACTACTTCTGTTTGTAGCAATATGAAAATTGGTTGTACAATAATTTTGGTTGAAACTTGTGTTTTCTTGATCTGCTTGTTTGTAGCTTTCCAAAAATATATTATAGTGAAAAAACAAATTTAAAACAAGTGAGATATGAATTTTTGAAAGTTGGCTGTTTTTTTAACTGTTTTCTGGAAAATCTGCTTTTGTTTATAGCGATCTGATCATGCCCTATGTGACCTAATCTTGCATGCCATGTAATAACATCAATATCATTGTTACTTGAATAACATACCATTACACAATGGTCAACATAATAGTCATAAGTTGAAGGATTACAATCTAAAACGATAAAACGATCATAACATAGTCCAAAACCATATAAAACTTTATCCACAGTTATTTTAACACCATTACCTCTAAAAAACAAATCAAAACCAACGTCTAAAAGAACAAACACATATACTAAGTTTCGTCGAATCTCTAATATATATAGGACATCACGCAACATTAATGAACGGGCACTGCACAAGTCTACTTTGCAAGTGATTATCCCTTTGACTTCTAGTTTCACATTATTTACTACGTAGATCCACCTTGATTAAGATGAAACTCGATGAAACTCTACAAACGCTTCTCGATCTCGACTCACGTGGTCGGTGGATCTTGAGTCTACAATCCACATAGGATAAGATTTTGTTAGTAAAGAAATGCTAGAAACATATGTTGCACTTTGAGATGCATTTAGAAATGCTACCTTTTTTGGCTCAGTACATTCACGAGCAATATTCCCCAATATTTGGCAATTGTAGCACTTCATTTTGCTCTTGTCTCTCTTCTTGAAAAACCGTTTTCCTTTCTCTGAATTTGACTTCTTTTTCTTAGAGGGTACATCTCCAGTCTCTTTGTCTTTCCCATTTCTTTTCCATTTTTTCTTGTGCTTGAAGCCTAATGATTTTGTACCACTTGACTATGCTACAAATGCATTAGATGAAGCTTTAGAAGCACCAAGGCGCTCATCTTCAAGTTCAACATGGAGTGCAACATCAGAAAAAGTTTTGATGTTGTCATTATGGGTTAAATTAACCTTCAAATGTTCCTACTTATTGGGAAGAGATCGAATCACTGCCTGAACTTGTTGCTCATCTAAAAAAACATGGCCAACACACTTGAGTTGAGCTATCATGTTTGACATCACCCTAAGGTGTTGTTAGATCTTCTGACCATGATGTTTTTTATAAGTGTCAAATTTGATAGTAAACTGTCGGAGGTGAGTTGCAGATGTACCCCCATATGTTCCTCACAGATGTGCCCACATAGCATGAGCAGTTGGGAATTCCTCACATTCATGTATGAGGTCATCAACCACAGAACTAACTATTATTTCATGTGTAGTTGATATTGCCTTTTCCAAGCTTAGTAAGCTTCAAGATCCCTTCTGTGTTGTGCAGTATAACCCTCTTTTGGTTGATTCAAAACATGGTTCATACCTTCCAGAGTATTTTGCTCTTCCAGTACATATCATATTTTACGACTCCAAATGTCGTAATTGGCACCGTTAAGTTTTTCACCTTTCTTTAAGTCATCAATGATACTTTTTGATGCCATGTCTACTGTGAGATATAATCAGACAAGATTTTTTTATCAATTATGCATGTGACATACACATTCAAGCAAATCAATTCTCATAAAGCTTCCATATTTAAATGTAAAATAAAAAAGACACTTAAGTATCCAATCATCATCTACGGATTAAATATTTAACCAAAATTTGAAACTAACTTCATAATGTGTATATTAATTTATTTTAGACTATAATCACATAGATTTGCATGTCTAATAATCAAACACCATATGACATTGTGCAATAGAATAATAATCTACTTATCCAAAATTAAAAAGAATAAAACTAAATTATTCATATTAAAGCACAATCAAAGATGTTCACTACAATGGTTGTAAAGAAAAAACAACAAAACCCAATACTAAAAAATAATTATGTTGTAAGATTTTAACCACTTAACTCCTATTTTTACCGTATACACCAATAATTCTTCATTATCCCCAATTTCGATACTAGTTTCATTGAGTTCAGTCTGCCAGTATTATGGAAAGGAATGATTCAAAACATTTTATCCTTCCCTCTTTGTAAGTCAAATGCAACTTTCATTAACCTCTTCAAATTTCATGAGAAAGGTTATGAGAAAGTCTATTAAAGAGTCAAGAGTTTCCATCTTCAAGAACATAAACTCTCGTAGGTCTTTTACTCTTTTCTTTCGAATGGTCCTTTCATTCCTAAAAAAAAAAATTGTCGCCTTTGGAACACCAATCCGTACGATTTCACGCCCTCAGAAACATGTTTTATGACGGCTTGCTCTTCTACCTCGTCCTTTTGCTCAACTTTGAGAACTCCCTCTTGCAGTAATTTGAGCATTTTCCCGTTCAGCCATATCTGAAATGGGGATCAAAAAGAAATTTTGTTAATACCATTTAATGCAACAATATATGTCACGAATTTCTCATAAAAAGCAAGCAACTACTTAAGGAACATAAGGACTAAACGAATAAACAAGACCAATAAGATCCTAAAAAGGACACATATTCTTTCTCTAAAAAAAAAAATCCTAAATAGGACACAAATCTCAACCCTAAAAAAAATTCTTAAAAAAACATTTTTGGTTTTTTTTTCCAGCTCAACTTAAAAAAATCATATCTCACACGTTTTATGTTAGTTTTTCTATTATAATTTTTTTCAGAAGGCTACAAACGAGTAGATCATGAAAAATTATGTTTCGAACCAAGAAACTGACACCCAATTTCCAGATCACTACAAACAGAAGCAGTTTTTTCGGAAAACAATAAAAAATTGCCAACTTTAAAAAAATCATATCTCACTCGTTTTAAATCCATTTTTCATTATAATATATTGTCGGAAAGCTACAAACAAGTAGATCATGAAAACATAAGATTCGACCAAAATTATTGTACAACTAATTTTTAGATTGCTACAAAAAGAAACTGTTTTTCAAAGAAAATCAGAATTTCTTTCTCAGTAGGAAAGTGAATCTTATCTACAATATGAGTCAAAATAAAATTGGATTTTGAATCCTATTTACCATATAATTAATCCACATTCAAATAGTCTTAAAAAAAACTTTATATCTTCCAATGTTTTTCTCTATTCACTGATTTTCAAGAAAAATAGTTAGAATTTATTTCTTATCTACAATATAGTGAAAGTACATGGAAGTAATGAATTATGGGATAATTAATGATTGGTTTGATACCAATAAAGGAATTTTAAAATCAAAACAAAAACAAGATGTGTACCTTGTAACTTGTAGCGGAAATATTTGTTGTTGATTTTGTTGTCGAAAGAAATTGCTCCAGATCACTCTTTGAATTTGAAGGAAACAAAGATCGGTCTTTGTTGACAAACTAAGAGTCTTCTTAGAGTGTTTATTGATTTGTGTAAGAAACTAACTTCTACTGATCGCTAGTTTTTGTTTTATGTTTCTCACATTTTTCTCTCCTCTTTTTCACGTTCCACGTTCCTTAAAAGTTACTCCCACTAGGAGTCTTTTAAGAGGAGGTTGAACAGTTATAGTGTAACTCTTTTGTCTTATCATTTTAAAAGGAATTATCCATTTAATTAATCAATTCATTAATTAATTAGATAAGACAAAACAAATTGGGTTGGGTCGGTCCACATGGGCGACCCACGACCCAAAACTTACATCGATTTCCTTCTTGGAATTTGGCTTCTTCTTTTTCTTAGAGGGTACTTCTCCAGCCTCTTTATCTTTCCCATTTCTTGTGCTTGAATCTTGAAGATTTTGTACCAATCTATTTTGACATAAGGGCATTAGAAGCAGCTTTAACAACACCAAGACGCTCATCTTCAAGTTCAACATGGCGTGCAACATCAGAAAAAGTTTTTATGTTGTCATTATGGGTCAAGTTAACCTTAAAATATTTCCAATTATTGAGAAGAGACCGAATCACTGCATAAACTTGTTTCTCATCCGAAAGAACATGACCAATACTCTTGAGTTGAGCTATCATGTTCGACGTCACCCTACGAGGTTGCTTGATTTTCTGATCATGACGCTTTCTGTATGAGTCAAATTTGATAGTCAACTATCGGAGGAGGGTTCCAAACGTACCCCCATATGTTTCTCGCAGATATGTCCACATAAAATGAGTAGTGGGGAATTCCTCACATTCATGTATGAGGTCATCAATCACAGAACTAACTGTTATTCCATATGGAGAGGAATTAGCTTTTTTCCAAGCTTTGTAAGATCGAAGATCCCATCTGTGTTGTACAGTATTACCCTCTTCTAGTTGATTCAAAACATGGTTATACCTTCCAGAGCATTTTGCTCTTTCAGTACATACCATATTTTACGACTTCAGATGTCGTAATTTTCACTATTAAGTTTTTTACCTTTGTTTAAGTGTGCAATGATACTTTTTTATGTCATGTCTGTTATGAGATATAATCAGGCAAGATATTTTAATCAATTATGCATGTGAGATACACATTGAAGCAAATCAATTCTCATAAAGGTTCTATATTTAAATGTGAAATCGAAAAGACACGTAAGCATCCAATCATCATCTACGAATTAAATATTTAACCAAAATTTGAAACTAACTTCTTAATGTGTACATTAATTTATTTTAAACTATAATGACACAGATTTGCATGTCTAATAATCAAACACCATATGACATTGTGCAATTGAATAATAATCCGCTTATCCAAAACAAAGGAGGATACAACTCAAATATTCATATTAAAACAGAATCAAAGATGTAGATAAAACAAAAAAAGACAATACTAAAAAATGATTATGTTATGAAGTTTTACCAACTTAACTTCTATTTTTACTGTATACCCCCATAATTCTTCATTATCCCCTATTTCGATACTAGTTTCTTTCAGTTCATTCTTCCAGTATTCTGGCAATGAATGATACAAAACATTGTATCCTTCCCTCTATGTAACTCGAATGTCACTTTCATTAACCTCATCATATTGCTTGACATTGGTTTTGAGGAAGTCTATTAAAGAGTCAAGAGGATCCATCTTCAAAGGCATAAACTCTCTTAGATCTTTTTCTCTTTTCCTTCGAATGGTCCTTTCATTACTTAACAAATTTTGTGTCGCCTTTGGGACACCAATCTGTACAATTTCACGCCTTCGAAATCATGTCTTATGGCTGCTTGCTCTTCTCCCTCGTCCTTTTGCTCGACTTTGAGAACTCCCACTTGGAGTAATTTGAGCATGTTCCCATTCAGCCATATCTAAAATGGGAACAAAATATAAATATGGTTAATGTCATTTAATGCAACAACATATGTCACAAATTTGTCATAAAAGGCAAGCAATTGCTTAAGGAACATAAGGACTAAACGAATAAACAAGACCAATAAGATCCTAAAAAGGACACATATTATTTTTCCAAAAATAAAAATCCTAAATAGGACGCAAATCTCATCCATAAAAAAAAATTCTAAAAAAATGTTTTTAGTTATTTTTTTCCAGCCGAACTTATAAAATTCATCTCACTCGTTTTAAGTCTATAATCTATTATAATTTATTTTCGGAAAGCTACAAACTAGTAGATCTTGAAAAATTATGTTTCGAACAAAAAAATTGTATATCCAATTTCCAGATCGCTACAAGTAGAAGAAGTTTTTCGGGAAAATAGTAAATAAAACAACCAACTTTCAAAAATTCATATTTCACTCGTTTTAAATCCATTTTTTAATTATAATATATTTTCAAAAAGGTACAAACGAGCAGATCATGAAAACATAAGTTTCGTCCAACATTATTTTACAACCAATTTTCTGATTGCTACAAACAGAAGCAGTTTTTCAAAAAAATCATAATTTGTTTCTTAGTAGGAAAAAGAATCCTATCTACAATATGAGTCAGAATCAAATAGGATTTTGAATCTTATTTACCAAATAATTAATCCATATTCAAATAGTTTTAAAAAACTTAACCATTTCCAATTTTTTCTCTATTCACTGATTTTCAAGAAAAATAGTTACAATTTATTTTTTATCAACAATACAGTGAAAGTACGTGGAAGTAACAAATTATGGGATAATTAACAAATGCTATGATACCAATGAACAAATTTTAAAATCAAAATAACAACAAGATGTGTACTTTGTAACTTGTCGTGGAAATATTTGTTATTTATTTTGTTGTTGAAAGAAATTGCTCCAGATCACTCTTTGGATCTCAAAGAAACAAAAATCAATCTTTGTTCACAAACTAAGAGTCTTCTTAGAGTGTTGATCGATTTGTGTAAGAAACTCACTTCTCTGTTTCTTTACTGATCGCTTGTTTTTGTTTTCTGTTTCTCACGTTTTTCTCTTCTCTTTTTCATTTTCCTTAAAAATTACTCCCACTGGAAGAATGAACTGAAAGAAACTAGTATCGAAATAGGGGATAATGAAGAATTATGGGTGTATAAAGTAAAAATAGAAGTTAAGTGGGTAAAACTTCATAACATAATCATTTTTTAGTATTGTCTTTTGTTGTTTTATCTACATCTTTGATTGTGCTTTAATATGAATATTTGAGTTTTATCCTCTTTTATTTTGGATAAGTGGATTATTATTCTATTGAACAATGTCATATGGTGTTTCATTATTAGACATACAAATATCTCTGATTATAGTCTAAAATAAATTAATGTACACATTAAGAAGTTAGTTTCAAATTTTTTGGTTAAATATTTAATTAGTAGATGATGATTGGATGCTTATGTGTCTTTTCGATTTTACATTTAAATATGAAACCATTATGATAATTGATTTGCTTGAATGTCTATGCCACATGCACAATTGATTAAAAAATCTTGCTTGATTATATCTCATAACAGACATGGCATCAAAAAGTATCAATGTTGACTTAAACAAAGGTGAAAAACTTAACGGTGACAATTACGACATCTGGAGTCGTAAAATAGGGTATGTACTGGAAGAGAAAGAATGCTCTAGAAGGTATAAACCATGCTTTGAATCAACCAGAATAGGGTAATACTGCACAACACAGAAGGGATCTTGAAGCTTACAAATCTTGGAAAAAAGCTAATTCCACTGCACGTGGAATAATAGTTAGTTCTATTGTTGATGACCTCATACATGAATGTGAGGAATTCTCAACTGCTGATGCAATGTGGGAACATCTACGAGGAACATATAGGGGTACCTCTGTAACCCGCCTCTGACAGTTAACTATCAAATTTGACACTTATAAAAATCATCATGATCAGAATATCAAACAACACCTTAGGGTTATGTCAAACATGGTAACTCAACTCAAGAGTGTTGGCCATGTTCTTTTTCAGATGAACAACAAGTTCATGCAGTGATTCAGTGTCTTCCTAACAATTGGAAACATCTGAAGGTTAACTTGACCCATAATGACAGCATCAAAACATTTTCTAATGTTGCACACCATGTTGAACTTGAAGATGAGCGCTTTGGTGCTGCTAAAGCTGCTTCTAATGCCTTGTGGCAGACTCAAGTGGTACAAAATTTTCAGGCTTCAAGCGCAAGAAAAATTAGAAAAGAAATGGGAAATACAAAGAGACTGGAGAAGGACCCTCTAAGAAAAACAAGAAGCCAAATTCTAAGAAAGGAAAACGGGTTTTCAAGAAGAGAGACAAGAGCAAAATGAAGTGCTACAATTACCAAATGTTGGGGTATTTCACTCGTGACTGTACTGAGCTAAAAAAGGTAGCATTTCTAAACGCATCTCAAAGTGCATTATATGTTTCTAGCACTTTTTTACTAACTGAATCTTATCTTATATGGACTAAAGACTCAAGATCCACCGACCACGTGAGTCGAGATCGAGAAGCGTTTGTAGAGTTTCATCTAAATGTATGTGGATCTACATAGGAAATAATGTCAAACTAGAAGTCAAAGGGATAGGCACTTGCAAAGTAGACTTGTGTGGTGACCGTTCTTTGATGTTGCATGACGTCCTATATACACCAGAGATTCGACGAAACATAGTATCTTTGTCTATTCAGTTAGACGTTGGTTTTAATTTGTTTTTTAGTCGTAATTGTGTTAGAATAAATCTAGATAGCGTTTTATATGGTTTTGGTTATGCCTATTTGATTTCTCATAAATTTGAAGCACTTGAGTGCTTTAAAAGATATATGAATGAAGTTGAAAATCAATTAGATAAAAACATAAAGGCTTTAAGAAGTGACTGAGGACGTGAATATTTGTCAAAACAATTTGAAGAATTATGTGTTGAAAAGGGTATCATTAGACAATTAACTACTTCTTGTACACCTCAACAAAATGGTGTAGCTGAAAGAAGGAATATAACATTATTGGACATGACAAGATCAATGATAGCGCATGCAAATTTGTCTATTTCTTTTTGGGGAGATGTATTACTGACTGCGACTTACGTATTGAACAAAGTGCCATCTAAATCAGTTTCTTCCACTGTTTATGAACATTGGACTGGTCATAAAACAAACCTGAATGATCTATGACTGTGGGTTTGTGCAACATATATTAAAGATTGCTTTGGTGAGTTTGGTAAATAAAGTCCAAAAGGAAAGAAATGTATCTTTATAAGGTACTTTGAACGCTCCGAAGGGTATGTGTTCACCGATGAACTGGAGTATGGAAGTATTACTGAAATTGTGAGATTTCAGATTTTTGGAAAATGATTTTCCCAAAAAGGTAAAATAGATGAAGTTGAGCCTCTCTACGAAATGTTGAATTAAGAAGACAAGGTAGTGATGTCAGACATACTTGATAATTCAATGGATCAAGAAATTATTCCTAGTCCAAGTGGGAGTTATGAATCCCAAAATCCTGTAGAGGAATCTGAACTTTAAATACGTTAGAGTATAAGAAAAGGAGTACCTAAACGATCCTATGTGATTGAAGATTATGTTTTCTTAGTAGCTCCTACAGAATTGGATGAACGTTAGTCGTCCTTATCAAGCCCTGATAGGGATGAATGGTTAAAAGTGATGAAAGAAGAATTAGAGTCCATGAAAACCAACAATGTCCGGGATCTAGTTGACCTTCCCAAGGAACGTAAAGCTATTGGGAATAAATGGATTCTCAAACATAAACGCAAATCGGATGGGTCAATAGAAAGACACAAAGAACAATTGGTGGCAAAAGGTTTTACTCAAGAAGTTGTAATAGACTATGAGGAAACTTTTTCACTAGTTCTGAAGTTACCTCTATACGATTTCTTTTAGCTATTTTTGCACGATTAGATCTAGAATTACACCAAATGGATGTGAATAACACTTTTCTAAATGGAGAATTAAACGAGGAAATCTACATGGAACAACCTGTAGGTTTCGTTGTTAAAGGTCAAGAAAAGAAAGTTTGTAAATTAAAAAGATCAATTTATGGCCTAAAGAAATATTCAAGGCAGTGGTACCTGAGATTTCATAAAGAGGTGATGTCATTTGATTTCACCATGATCAATGAAGACCATTTCATTTATGTGAAAAAGTCCAATGGAAATTTTGTAATTCTTTCTCTTTACGTAAATGATATTTTATTAACTGGAAATAATTTGGAGTATGTGAAAAGTATCAAGTCATGGCTTTCAAAATCATTTTATATGAAAGATATGGGTGAAGCAGACTACATTTTTTAGTTTATCTTAAGAAACTTATATAAAGAAAATATTGGAACGTTTTCGAATGAATAGTTGCAAATCCATGGATACTCATTTAGCTAGGGGTGAAACTTTAAGACTTCAAATGTGTCCAAAGACTGAAAAAGAAAAGGAAGACATGTCTTGAGTTCCTTATTCTAGTACTGTCAGGAGTTTGTTGTATGCTATGATGTGAACTTGCCCCGACTTTTGTTATGTTGTGAGTCTAGTTAGCAGGTATCAATCCAATCCTGAAAGAGATCAATTGAAAGGAGTAAAGAGAATATTCCGATACTTGAAGGGAACTACAGATCATACACTTTGTTATAGTGGATCTGATTTGTTCATAAGAAGTCATACAAATGTTTATTGGGCTGGTGACCGGAATGATAGAAAATCAACATTTGGTTATGCTTTCTTACTTAATGGTGGTGCTATTTCATGGAAAATTAAGAATCAAACCTGCACAACTCTTTCAACCATGAAATCTGAATTTGTGGCTTGTGCGTCTGCAGTACAAGAAGTTGTTTGGTTAAAAAGATTCTTTGAGCATTTGAGTATTGCAAAGGATTATAAGGGTCCCTTGATTCCACATTGTGATAGTCAAGTGGTAATTGCATATACCAAGGATCCTAAATATCACAGTAAAACAAAACACATTGACATCAAGTATAACTTTGTGAGAGACGTAGTGGCAAGTGGAAAACTACCTTTGCAATACATTCCTACATGTGAAATGTTAGCTGATCCTTTTACGAAGGCCATTTCTAGAAAACTTTTTGAAAAACATGTTAAGGCTCTAGGTTTGCGTAGAATATGATGATATTTCTGTATTGTCAAATAACTTGATTGTTATAATATTCTCTTCTATATAGTACTATTGGATTTATATTCAAATATGGTATGCATGTGATAATTTCTAAGATATAAAGTGTGTCAAACAAGTCGAAAGATTGGCTCTCTCACACGAGCAATCGCCTCTTACGTCGGGGAATGTGAAGAGATGAGTTTCACCACCATATTATGACTGCTTTATAATCCAGACAAAAGTTTCTCCAAGAAAATGAGTTTAAGGATCACTAAAGAGAGAAACTAGGGTTAAACATCTGGAGGTGTTTAGACCATGGTCTGTACGATGTTGAATAATCGAAAGAATGAGACACATACACCAATCTATGGTTTTCACGATCTAGGGGTACCCCCTAGATGTAACGTGACACATAGAACCCCGAAAGACTCATGACAATGACATAAATAGTCCCTTAACTATAGGAGTAGGTCTAAAATGATCCCTTAACTCTACACTTAACGGATTTACTCCTTTAATTATTCAAAAACTTATCAGCTTTGGTCCTTTAACTATACACGTACCAGTTTTAGTCCCTTAAGTATGTACTAGCCAATTTTAGTCCTTTAAGTATTCAAAAACTTATCAGATTTTGTCTTTGTCCATTTTTTAATTCAAATAGCTTAGGTTTATATTAATGGAAATCTTCGTGATTTAAAATCTTTAACCTATTTTTTTAGTTGTTTCTCTATCCCAACCCTTTTTTATTCAACTACTCTTATGAAAAGAACAATAACACCAACGATTCAAAATAAAATTAATGAGGAAAGAAGATATAAGTCTTAATTTTATTCAATGGAGGATAAAATTAAGCATATAACTGTTGTTAATGACATAAATCCACAGTTGAATATGCTAATCAGTGCGAATTTTATTTAATTTACTCAAATTTCTTTATGTAAAATAAAATGAATAGGATAATAAAATTGATCTATTTAAAAAAATAAAAATAAATTACAAATCTACCATCTTTTAAATTTCAGTTTCTCAAAAATTAAATAAATTATGTTCAATGATGTCGTTGGAGTACAAACTTTGGATTTAACGGGTAATATTTATTTTCTTTTTATAATAAATTTTAGCATATTCAAGTCCTCAGTAGCAATAATATGCTTCATTTTACCCTCTGTTGAATAAAATTATGACTTATATTTTCTTTCCTTATGAATTTTATTTTAAATCATTGAGGTTAAGGATCTTCACATAAGGTTAATTTGAAGAAAAATTAGCAGAGAGAGAGAAACAACAGAAAAATTGCTAAAGGATTTAATTTCTCGAGGCATGTAGCTCGTTAATATAAACCTAAGCTATTTGTATTCAAAATTGGACAAAGACTAAACTTGAAAAGTTTTTGAATACTTAACGGACTAAATTCGGTAAGTTTATATTTAAGGGACTAAAATCGTTAAGTGTATAGTTAAGAGACCAAAACTGATCAGTTTTGAATAGTTACAGTACTAAATCCGTTAAGTGTATAGTTAAGGGACCATTTTAGACCTACTCCTATAGTTAAGGGACTATTTATGTCATTTTCTCCAAAGGACTCCATGTAGGCCACTTAGCATATCACAACATAAGATAATAGAAAAGTATAGAAATTTAAAACATTTTTCAATTCAATAAAAGTCATTATAAAAGCAAAGCGAAAGTCTTATTACCCTTGTCTCAAACCATCTATAACAACTTGAACAACTCTTGGGACACAGCCCATACAATAGTCTAGAACATAAAAGAAAGACATAAAGAAAAGGTGATAAAATCCTCGATGCTATGAGGACTCACCAAGTCTTGAATCCTTGCTTTACTAGAAACCTATCCTCAAAAATGAAACTAAAAATTGCCGGACCTTACATTTGATAAGAATGTAGGTAAGAGTATGCTTTAGTACAAAATGTACTAAATATGATAGCTAGCATAACATCATAAGATCATAACATAAGGGTTAGTCAACATAAGACAAATGCCATAATCATAAGAGATACTTCATGAAATATAAACTATAAGCATAAGAGACAATAATATAGTCATAAGCATAATCTCCAACATAGGCATCACATAAGCATTAGTCAACCCTTAGTCCTTCTTACCATAAGAGAACTACTTCTCAAGTAACCTCAAAGCATACTTGCGAAATGCATGGATGAGACCCCATAATCCCACCCACACTATGCATCATTTTAGGACATCATACTTGTACTTACCATCTTAGGATCTCATCGTTGGCTTATTTCTTATAGACAAGGTAATATTCACCTTTGGTCCTACATATAATGGAAGGCAACTATAGCAACAATCCAAGCTAAGCATATATCATATAGGCAAATCTCATATTAGAACATACTTACAATACTTCCTTGATGTAATCTAGTTTCATCATAAACATGCTATCTTACTTAGGGACTTCTCCCTCTTTACATATTCTTGTTATTCATGGAAGAGTACCTATTACTCAATCCAAACTAAGCATGCAACATAGTAGAAGTAACTTTTAAGGAATGTGGAACGCGAAAAAGTGGAGGAAAAAACGAGTGAAACAGAAAAGAAAAACTAGCGATCAGTAAAGAAATAGAGAAGTAAGTATCTTACACAAATCAATCAACATTCTAAGCAGACTTTTAGTTTGTGAATAAAGACAGATCTTCGTTTTCTTGAGATTCAAAAAATGATCTGGAGCAATTTCTTTCGACAACAAAAAATATTTGGCTTGGATCTTGTCTACCATGTGCGAAGTGGGAGATGTAAGTTTTGGGTCACGGGTTGCCCATGTGGACCGACCCGACCCAATTTGTTTTCCCTATCTAATTTAATTAATTAATTAATTAGATAATTATTTTAAAATACAAGGCAGAACAGTTACACTGTAACTGTTCAATCTCCCCTTAAAAGACTCCTAGCGTGAGTAACTTTTAAGCGACGTGAAATGTAAAAAGAGAGGAGAACAAAAATGGGAGAAACAGAAAAAACAAGGGTTTAGTAAAGAAAAAGAGAAGTAAGTTTCTTACACCAATCAATCAGCACTCTAAGGAGAATCTTAGTTTGTGAACAAAGACCGATCTTTATTTCCTTGAGATTTAAAGAGTGATTTGGAGCAATTTCTTTCGACAACAAAATCAACAACAAATATTTCCGTTGCAAGTTACAAGGTATACATCTTGTTGTTGTTTTTCCTTTAAAATTCCTTCAATTCGAGAGAGAATTTAATAATTAGTGTTCACATAATGAGTGAATAGTGACAAATACACACAATGTAAATTATTTTTTCTAATAAAATAAATAGATAAAGTTGTGGGAGAGACAATAATAATAAAAAAATATGATAAAATGTACAAGATTCGGGTAAGATATTTCTTATTTGTTTATCCATTTCTTATTCTTTTAACCTCAAGCGAAGGAGTTACTTCCTAAATTTGCTAAAACGACGGGCATCAACGTAGTCCATTGAATTATTAGTTTGATATTAAGTCCACTATTTCAAAAATAGATTTTCACTTTTACTTAAAATATGATAATATAGCCATGATAATAATTTTTTTAATAGATATGTAAGAAAAAAATGAACGGAGAAAGTAAAGTGTTAGTGACAAAAGATTTCAATCAAATGGAACATTAGAGTAAATATAGCATGAACATATATTTTTTTCTTCCTTCTTCATTGACTATGAATTGTTCCATATGTTTTTACTTTTATATTTATATTGATTCTGAATTTTTGAAATTTAAATTTTATGTTATTTTGTATTCATTTTGATCTATGAAAATGTTATATAAAAATAGATAAGAAAATAGTGATTGATCATAAAATGATCTTAAATCAAAATTAATGATTCTATCGATAATACTTTAAATGTTATTCATCTATTAATTTTTTTATTGAAAAAGTTTATTGTTTTATATCGCGATACAACTTCCATAAGATATTAGATACTTTCATTAGACAACAACTATATGATATGTATGCGGCATAATAAAAGGAAAAACTACAATTCCGCAAAGATAAGGTAGAAATTTAAAGGAGTAAAATATTTTTTTACTGTAGGTGATGTTGTTCATTTACGAATATTAAATTATGCTACTGAAATATATTTATCTAAAACAAAGAATTCGTCAAGCTAAATACTTGACATACACTCAAACCTCTATTTAACCATCATTCATTATAACAATATTTCACTGTAATGACCTAATTTTCTTTAGAATTAGTTTTTGATGTTATATATTTTGTCCCTATAACATTCCACTTATAACAGTACTGGCATTCACTATAGAATTGCACTTTTGGTAAAATTACATCTCTATGATAGCCTTACTAAAATATTAATTGAGTAATAATATTTTGTAAATGATATATTACATTTAAAGATAAAATAATGAAATATTTATGGTAATCATTAATAGCGTCATGCACATATTAAATTTCAAGTATTAATATTTAAGAGAAAATTGTACTTAAATGGTATCCATCATTTATAGTCATAACGTCAAGAGGAAAGGCTTTTGATGACCTTTTTTATATTGATATTATTTTTCTATTTTGTTGGATAATTTCGCTTACCAAATTGAGTAAAGTAAAAAACAATACTACTAAATAAGTGACACTTTCTCCACATATTTAAATTTGAAATGTTTCAATGATATTTGGTCATTTTGGTCTTGAAAAACAATTAACTCTATGCCAATCTGTATTAATCATTTAAAAACACTTGTTCAATGTTCTTTCAATTATAATTATTTACTGAAAAGCTTTAATTTAATAATTGTAATCTTATTTTACAACATCGTTTACTATATGATATGATACACATGTGAAACCACGTGCTGTGAAACTAGTATATATAAGTGTACGTATACATACATGAATAGATGTGTATGTAAATCTGCATACCCGATTAAACAAATGACCACAATGATTTGTGATGGACCTTCCAGTGTTATCGAAAATCATTTCTAAGCGTATGGTGCATTGAAGAGCATTTAATGAAACAATTATCATTTAAAGAATTAGAAGATCAAGCTAGTCATTTGTGAATCAATGAAACAAAAGGGGAGCTTTGGAGAAAAAATATAAATCAAAGAAGAAGTGAAGCCTAATGTAAGATAATACTGCAGTTTTCAATGGTATATGCAGTATTTCACTTATAAAATAATAGTTTAGGAGACTTATAAGTTTCTCCTTAGCGGAAGTGGATCTATAACAACCATGATATCTCTTTCCACAAAGTGGCCTGGATCCCCTCTTTCCACAACATTGATATCTTTTCTTATGCAAAGATATATCTACCAGTGCGGCAAGTGATGCAAGAGTGTTGATTTACCACTAACCAACATTGTGGTGGAAATGGACCTAGTGCACCAGGCGAGGCATAAGTGACTCAGACAGTTTTCCGACTATTTTCCCACTTGACTTATATGGATTTGAGGGCAATGCCATGTTTAAGTTTGGCTGCAAAAGTTGGCTGGTCGGTTTCTGAGGAGAGGATTTTAGTGTCCCCTCAAAGGGGAAAAAATAAAATTTTATGTTAATGGTGACAATATTTTGGGTTGATGTTGGTATATATATTTATATATTTAAATCTTATTTTACCTGGTTGTTGTTAGTCAAGTTGGTCCTATATTTCTCTATTCTTTTACTACATGTGCTTTCTTGAAATTTGTTCTTCGTGCCTTTCAATAGGTCTTTGCTCACTCAATGACTTTATGGGGCATGAGTCAAAATTTATCATTTTGAATAGTAGATTTTTGAATAAACTTCAAGGGTTTTCTTGTGCCACAATTCTTTCCCAAGAAGAAACATATATTTCTATTTTTATTTGGTTCTTGAGTCTTTTTTATGACAAACCGGGTTGGCATTTCCCTATGATAGATTAAGATGCGAGTTTCTAGAGGAAAAACGTCAAGTTTTAGTTTGAATTTAAGTCTTGTGTTGCACCCCTTGCAAGAGGGACTACCAAAATATATTTGTTTTGGAAAAGGAAGTTTTTTTAAAATGATTTTAAAATGGAACGAAGTGAATGGAAAAACAATCTCTTATAATCATACATACATTCCTGAATTGGATTTTTGATTTACTAGGGGGATCTCCCCGTTATAGTTTGTCAAAATTAATTTGACTTAATTGATTTTGAGACTAGCTTAAGAATATGTTGGATTGTAATGTCTTGTGTGAAAATATTTTGATTCATTCTTGTATATGCATGTTGTATATAGCTTGTCCCCAAATGTATTTCTTGGCAAAATTGTAGATGTGACTTGACTTAAAAGATGAACCTAGGTAATAAGCACTCCACAATCTCCCATATTTTACGGCATAGGTACTCGTACGTAAACAATTACCCAACTTATGAGGCCGGGGTTGAACCACAAGAATTGACAGATAGGACTCTACTTCTCTTTATTTTACCATCCAAAACAAATTAGCAGTTTGAGTACTCAACAAACACATATATATAAGTGGAGGGGGGGGGGGGAGGCTGGTTTAACTAACAAGTATAGTTTCTTCAATATTTATTCAACAAAGTAGGGAATCAACACAAATAAGGTCTACGAAGTTTGGAAATGAGTAGTGGTGTGTGTATAGTGATTAGAGTTTCAACTCAAATAGGCAAAGATTAAACAAAATAACATTGATTGATACATGAATAACACTTGGTCTAGGATACACTTTGATACTCTCCCAAACTATCAAGCATATGTCCCTTGGATTCTTTCGAACTCGAAGACCCTTTCAAACAAAACACCAAACATTGCTTGAGTTGATAGACTATCCCTAACTTATATCACTAAATGTGAAATCACTTGGGTTATCCCATCTTTTGCTCAAATCCATAGAATAATTTCATCATGTCCTCACTATTGAGTCTTCTCCACCTCCATTTTGCTTTCCCATGCCAAAATGGTGTTGGATAGCTCAATCAATGTTTGCAAACAGTAATTTTAGATTAAAACTTCAAGGCAATGATAGATCCATTCCATACAATTAATATTAGAGCCAATGAATCAATCCCCATTCAGGATTTTACACCCCCATTTATCACACAAACCCTAGTTGAGGGTCTAGCTTCTCATAAAAGATGAAATAGAAATAGTACCTATGTAGGACAAAAAAACTTGCTAGCCACTAGCCTCCGAGCCCAAAAAAAAGAAATAACTCCAACCGGGGTACTGTGAAGGAGCCCTACCACATCATCGTGAGAATACCAGGCATGTCTAAGGTAGTTGTCTTAAAGAAGCAATCTAAAACTGCACGATGGGGAGATAACTAGTACATGCCCTGAATCACATAGAAATCAAGCATTTTAAGAAAAATAAGGTCAGCCCGGGTGTCACGCCCCTGGATAATAACTAAGCAAGATAGAAACACCTGATCCACTACTAAAGACTTACCCATGGGGGTTGACACACACATCGGAGCTAGCCATAGGCTTAGAATTTATACCCATACAGGAAGAATAATACCCAGACACATAAGAATAGGCAAAGGTTGGATCAAATAAAGCTCAGGTGGACTGATGGCATAATGGAATCATACATATTATCACATAGTCTAATGTCTCACCCTCCGTCCTCGTTGGAGGCGCATAGAAATGGTCCTATCCACCTCTGCCTAGGTCATATATCCTTCCACATGACCTACCTCCCTAGTAACAAAGTCTAATACGCTGATAGCCACCACAACAGTCCTAAATTTGACCCTGACCCCTGGATGAAGGTGATCCTAGTGGAGCTTGTAAAGTTGGGGGAGCTGTCTATGGAGCACGAGCAATCCACCTACGCATGGGACAATATCTGGATGAGTGGTCAATATCCCAACACTTAAAGCAACACGAAAAAGGTCGACTCCCAGAAGAATGGCCACCCCGACCTGAAGCACAATGTACGGACCATGAGTCTGACTAGAGCCAACCTCACTCCGACTATACCAGTCACCCTCTCAAGCCTATAATGAGTCTTGCATTGGACGGTTGGACTGACCCTGTTGATATCGCTACCTAGGCCTATCATAGAAGTCTATTTTCCTGGAGCAAGACTTGCTATAATTACCCCTCACATCTAGCCATCTTGGGCCTCACAATCGATCTACTCAATAGTGAGGGCACGATCAACAACATCCTGAAAGGAATGGCTCGCGCATTGATACGCTCAAACTACACCTCCCTAAAGAAGTATAAGCAATTGTTGTCAAATAAAGAACCCAACTTGTAGGTTGGGGTCGATCCCACGAGGAATATGGTTTAGACTTAAACTTAACTTACTATATTCCTTTAGTCAACTTATTTCCGAGATAAGTTAATAAAGGGGGGTGGGGGTTTGTGTAACAAATAACTGATTGTTTTTTAGAGAGCAAGTTAGCAAGATTTGAACTTTATTTGTTATGAATGAGAGAAAGAAACTAGGGTGTATGTGTTTCCCATAAGCTCATAACATGGTATTCCTAGTAATAGTAATCCTTTCCTAGTTTCTCACAAGCAAATTGGTAGGTTATGTATTCCTAAGTGCTTGGTCCGCCAAATAGGAAATTTTACCCCGAACCTTGGTCCGGCTACGTGTGTATAATTTACTAACCCTTACCTGTACCTGAGATTAGATATCACATCAATGTATGTCTTAGTTTTCAACCTCGCACCAATTGACATTAGACTATTAGATAGTATGCCACTAAATCTCTGTTGATAAGTCTTTTCTTACCATCTACTTCCTTGGTCGGGCAAGTAGTAATGCTTACCGTGACCAACGATACTAAATACTGTTCAACTGTCTACGATAGTCGATAATATAGTAACCCAACCGAGGGTTGGGGTCGTGTCCCAAAGGAGTGGTAGTGAAAATTCGTACATAATTAGAATATCATTCTAACTTCATAGATAAAGAAATTTATGAGTAAAAACATTATAAATCAATAGGGACACAAAAGTGTCAAATATCGATTTGGGGGTTTTTTCACAAGTATAGTAAAAACGGTAAAATTAACAATAAAATCAAGTATGAAAAGATATTCTTTGGGTGTGACTGCAATACAAATCAATCTAAATTGTTGGGTACAAGCTTTCGATAGAAAATCTATAGATTAATAGTGACTAGGCTAAGCTTTAAATGGAAATAAGTTCTCTCTCGAGCAACTTATCCCGTTTCAAATTGGTTCCTCTTAGTCACACATTTACCCCATGAAGACCAGCCTTCACCTTACCCCACTCACTCTCTCGAGCTGAGAGTTAGGAGATGGGACTAGGGCTCACCCTCTCGGGCTGAACCTCATGTCGACCCACTCCTTAGGCCATCAGTCTAGCTGTCTTGGGTTCGCAACCTCTCTCTCTTGCAAGCTGAAAATACATCGGTGGTTTTGTATTTGCAACTACAAACCCATTAAATTAAACCACAACCACTAGGTGAAATCACATTAAACTACATTTAATCAATCAACTACCAAGACCCAACAACAATATTAACTCATATTTGCTAAATCACACCCCATGAATGGGGGTTTTTAGCCATACATCAAGAAATAAGAAATTATACCTTCCAAGATATTGAAATGAAATGGGTATAGAGAAATAAGTCTTGATTTGAGCAAAGGAAGAAGAATCAAGAAGACCCACTTCCAATTTGGGGAAGATGAAATCCTTCCTTCTTCAAGTCTTCCAAAAACCCTTACAAACTTGAGAGAGAAATATGTAAAACTAATATTCTAGAGTAAAAATCCTAATGATGCTCGACTCCCCTAAAAACTAATAGAGTGATAGTATTTATAAGTTTCAGAAAATAGTGATGTAGCGGATCGTTCGGAGAGGTAAGTGGGAATTGCCGATCGACTCGGCGATTCGCCTATCAACTAGTTCATCGCCTTCTGTGCTTGCCTACAACATCTTTGCATCCTGGACCATTGGGCGATATTATACTACTTCGCGGAATTGTTTGGTGATGCACCGACTGCTCCTTTTTACCTCCGATATGATCTTATTCATTCAGGGCTCCGCATACTGGAACAAAGGGCGAAGTACGTCCATTCGGCGATTCGCCAAGTGTGTTTGGCGATGCTCACGCTTCAGTTTCTTCGTTCTTTTCAGCCTCTTTGTTCCTCTTTATGCCTAAGAGTCCATGATTCCACTCAAACTTAAAATACCTGAAACTTAAGAGTTTTTATCAAATATTGGGATAAAAGAAGCATTTGAGGACACTAATTCTATTAAAATATGGCCCTGAATGAGTCCAATTTGTGGACTCATCAACACCCCAACTTAAACTTTTGGTTGTCTTGAAGTAAAACTCAAGTTCAGCAGTTCAAATAGGATGTCTAAAATAGTGCTACAGAAGACTCAATTATGAACATACACAACAAGGCTCAAACTACTCATGCAAAGATCAATTGTGTACTCATATATTCAAGTTGTGACACATCATTACCAAAGATTCTCATGCTCGCAATACTTGCTTCAAATGCAAGTTCAACCTCAGCAATAGTATCTAAATGCCCTCACACAAAGAATGTTTCCATATTCACACACAAATGTTTAATAATTTAAATCTCAGGAATCAGATGCAACACTCACACTCAAAAAGAGGAACACAATGCGTGCTTTCACCCATAGGTTTTCCCTTTTTCCAATCAACGCTCGGTTCGGCTAACTCTAGATCAAAAAGGTCTTTTCAAGGCTTGTAATGGGGATGAGTGCAAAGGAATGATCATTTAGGCTCAGTGACTTTCATCCTCATGAAATGTGGTTCTCTCAACACATCCTTTTTTTTTTCCTTCATCAATTTTTCTTCTAGTGCTCATAAGTCATCCTATTATTCACTCTCTATGTATTGGTTGGAAACCCAATTTCTTTTGCACTTTTATTCTGCAACTCTTCTTCTATTTTTTCACTATTTTCTTTTCTTTTTCTTTTTCTCTTTTTTTTATATGGAGGGTTTCATTTTTTCGCAACACCATAGGTTCAGGAGACTTTCTTGCACTTCTTGACTTTTCCTTTTTCTTTTTCACCACACCTCTAACTTAGGCTTTTGGACTAAGTTGGCTATTTAAGCTAAACCACTATTCATGAGGATTAAGGGTGATGGATCTAGGATGGTATCATCTTCGTTCAGTTTCTTCCAAAGAACGGAAAGGCTCGAGGGGTGTTCAAGAGAGGTTCACATGCTCACATGGTAGGCCACAAAATAGGTATATGTCAAAATGCCTCACACTTTGTAAAGTTGCCTAAGATCATCTCAAGAGCAAGCCTTACTTAATCAACCGTACTACAAGGGCAAATTCTAGGTTTATTCATACATGGTTCAAAGTAAGTTCATCACACAAGGCATCGACACTACCATCAAACAAGACTACACAATTTCACTAGTGTTCAACAGTCATCACAAGAGAATCAAGTTGATACATGGCTAATCACAACGAGATGCAAAGACTTCACATATTGACTATGCAACTTCATTTGGTCTCGTTGTAGCCGCACATTCATGTCTGTTCGATTGATAGCACTATTCAATTCATCGGTATTGATCGAAACCGAGCCTCAAATTTGTACAAGAACAACCCTTTCAATACAAGAAGTGGTGAAATTTTTGAAAAATGAAATTTTTTTGGAAGGGTCAAAATGTTTTGCAAATTAAAACTAAAGAGGAGCCATAAGCTCAAACATCCACTAAAAGTAGTATACACTACAGTTAAAAACAGACAACCCAAATGTACACAAAAACAACAGTATCAACACAAAAGGTGCACAAAAAGTGTAGGCCTCACCCCACCACAAATAAAAACATTTGTCCTCAAATGCAAATGATAAATATCCAGCAGTGAAAGTAAACAAATAGCAGAGAGGGAGGTAACGAGGGGATTCTGTCTACACACTTGCTCCATTTGTCGGGGCATCATTTCCCAATGCGTTAGCCTGAAATTCGACAATGTTCCCCAAATTGTCATTCAGGGTCGCATTGTGTTCATTTGTCCTAGCTTCTGCAGCGATATCAGCTGCAATCATTCTGTCCAACTCATGGGATGCCTAGAAGGAGTTTATAGTTGTGTAGAGTCCACGTTTCCACGAAGGAATAGTGGGATCAATGGGGATCCTCCTGCTGATACTTTTTTTCTTACTCTCTTTTCTTTCTTTTGCCAGTTCTGCTATCTTTTCGTCTCTTTTGAAATCTCGTGCTGTTACGTGTCGGGGTGGCATGTCCCTTCTTGCAACTCTTTGTCTAGCCATTTCTGCAAAAGGATTCGAGAGAAAGTTAGACAATATGTTAAACAGGTATAGGGGTGTCATGGGTGTAGAATTGTTTCACCAAAACAATTGGTGAAGTGCCCACCCCTTTAGGCGATTTGCTGAAAATGATGCATAGATAGTACAAGTGGGCAGAAAAATGGGCGAACAGGAAAACTTTTGGCAGTTCGCCAAGTGTATGTGACGATCTAATCTTGTTCGCCGAAAGTTACAGAGTCAATTACACATTTGGCAATAAATTAAAGGCGTAATGGGGACGTTAGGCGAACCGCCGAGTGGTTCGACGAGTTTTACTCAGCTGGGCACTATCCTTATGAATCTAATGACAACCCCATCTAGTAGGCGATCCCAACGGAGACCGTCGTTGATATTTACACATGAACTAAAGGCCCCAGCGTTAGTGGGGTTGTCATTAGTTTCATAAGGGCACCCCGCGCTTAAATCTGGATAGACAAAAGATATCACTTGGTCCATTTGGCACCCCAGTAGATGAATGAGCATGGAGTGAGCAGTTATAGTCTTGTTTAGTATCAAGACATTTTTTCTCAACTCTTCTAGCAATCTATCTTGCTCATTGGCCTTTTTTAGCAGTAGTGTGAGCATTGCCTCGACCTGTTCCTCCTTTTCTTTCATAACTCTCTTTCAGTCATGAGGAAGAACGTAGCATCCCTGTTCATACTGGCCTTCAAGCTCTTCCAACTTCTTTCATGCACTACTCGACATATTTACCTTAAAAAAACAACTTTAAAGAAAAACAAAACTAAAAATAAAGTTAGTAGAAACTGCAACTAGAAAGAACAAAAAGCTCTAGTTAACTACATTTTCACGTGACACCACTCCCCGGCAGTAGAGCCATTTTGATGCTTATCGTAACCAACGACACTAATTACGGTTCAAGTGTTTACGATCATCGATAATATAGTAACCCAATCGAGGGTTGGGGTCATGTCACAAGGGAGTGGTAGTGAAAATTCGTAGATAATTATAATTTAATTCTAATTAGTCGTAGCTCAAGAAATTTACAAGTAAAAACATTATAAATCAATGGGGACACAAAAGTGTCAAATATTGATTTGGGGGTTTTGTCAAAAGTATAATAAAAATGGTAAAATTAATAATAAAATCAAGTATGAGAAGTTATTCTTTGGGTGTGACCGCATTACAAATCAACCTAAATTGTTGGATACAAGCTTTCAATAGAAAATCTATAGAGTAATAGTGACTAGGCTAAGCTTTAAATGGAAATAAGTTCTCTCTCGAGCAACTTACCCCGTTTCAAATGGGTTCCTCTCAGACACCCATTTGCCACATGAAGACTAGCCTTCGCCTTACCCCACTCACTCTCCCAAGCTGAGTGTTAGAATATTGGACTAGGGCTCACCCTCTCGGGCTGAACTTCATGTCGACCAACTCTTTAGGCCATTAGTCTAGCGTTCTTGGTTTCGCGACCCCTCTCTCTCGAGCAAGGTGAAAACACATGGGTGATTTTGTATTTGCAACTTCAAACGCATTAAATTAAACCACCACCACTAGGTGAAATCACCATTAAACTACATTTAATTAATCAACTAGCAATACCCAACAACAATATTAACTCATATTTGCTACATCACACCCCAAGAATGGGGGGTTTTTAGTCACACATCTAGAAATAAGAAATTATACCTTCAAAGATGTTGAAATCAAATGGGTATAGAGAAATAAGTCTTGATTTGAGCAAAGGAAGAAGAATCAAGAAGACCTACTTCCAATTTTGGGAAGATGAAATCCTTCCTTCTTCAAGTCTTCCAAAAACCCTTACAAACTTGAGAGAAAAATATGTAAAACTAATATTCTAGAGTAAAAATCCTAATAATGTTCAACTACCCTAAAAACTAATAAAGAGCTAGTATTTATAAGTTTCGGAAAATAGTGATGTAGCGGATCGTTCGACGAGGTTAGTGGTAATCGCTGATCGACTCGACGATTCGCCCATCATCTGGTTCATCGCTTTCTGTGCTTGCCTACAAAATCTCTGTGTCCTGGACCATTGGGCGATATTGTACTGCTTCATGGAACTGTTCGGTGATGCGCCGACTACTTCTTTTTACCACCGAGTTGATCCTCTTCTTTCAGGGCTCCGCGTGCTGGAAAAAAAGGGCGAAGTACGTCCCTTCGGTGATTCGCCAAGTGTGTTTGGTGATGCTCAGGCTTCAGTTTCTTCGCTCTTTTCAGCCTCTTTGTTCCTTTTTACTCCAAAGTGTCCTTGATTCCACTCAAACTTCAAATACCTGAAATTTAAGAGTTTTTATCAGATATTGGGATAAATGAAGTATTTGAGGACACTAATTCTATTAAAATATAGCCCTAAATGAGTCCAATTTATGGATTCATCGAGTAGCAACAAGGCGAGTTCTAACGTTGCCCACCGTTAAAAAGACTTTTTGAACGAAAGAATTATCAATGCATGCAACCACACTAGTGAAGAATTACTTAGTTACTATTCATACTTTGTTATTCCCTCATGGTTCCCACAACCCTAGTTGTGGATTTACTTATCCATGCTAGCAAGAACACAATTCATATTTTTAGAAGAAGAATTCATGAAATTACGTAATCAGTAGAAGAAACCCATAATCTCCAATTAAAATTCAAAGCAAGAATCTTTATAAACCGAATTAGGAAATCAAATTTCTAGAGTTTTCAAGTTAATTCCCAAGAAAATGCCAAGAACACAAAGTTAAAAATAATGTCTGACCCCCTAAAATGAGGTTTACATACCCTATTTATAGAAAACATTGTCCTAACTAAAAAGGAAACGAAATAAGGAATTAAAACTACTTGACGCGGCTTCAATCGACGAGACTGACCTACGGACCGTGGATCGACTTACGGTCCGTAGGTCCCTTCCGTACCTCAGGACTTAGAATTTTTCCACAGAGGGTGGAACTTTCAACTTTCAGATGCAAATGACGGTTGTGCCGTATGGACCGTAGGTTGACCTAAGGTCTGTGGTTCACCTTCCGTGTCTCCACACTTAGAACTTTTCATGAGGTACTGGAACTCAAAATCTCTGATACAAATGACGGATGTGCAGGACGGCCTGTTGGCCGACCTACACTCCGTCAATGGCCTCCGTAGTTCCACACTTGGTCAAGACTTCCCTTATGCTCCATCTATGTCACCCACCTATGGAGCGTGACTGGACCTACGGTCCGTAGGTCAATTCCGTAAATGGCTCCTTCTGCAGAATTCTAGTTGCTGTCTCTCTCAACTTCGTCCAAGCCTATTTCCTGCAATTATAACACAAACACATTAATGTTAATACAAAAAGGCCCTATACACACACAACTCTTAAGTGAAATGTATTAAAAATACCGTAAACTCACGGTATATCAACATCATCAACTTAAATTCGTCGTTTGTCCTCAAGCGACGTACTAAACTCTAAACGACAGTTGTGTAGAAGTAGACATACAAACTCAAGCAATCACATGGCTATTTCAATCCATCCCACTCTGTCAGCGCAAATCTTTTCTCTTAGAATCTACAAGCTAACTCATGCGGATCAAGATATGACAAAGATTGACCAATAGACACCACAACATACATTTTTTCACAATCACCAAGGTATCAACTTTCCGACAATGTCACTAGTGCCCTTACTTCAAAAAAAATCATTTTCACACAGAAGATATGAATTTGAGAATTTTAGGATTCATTCAACACTCACGCTCCAAAGTGATTTCAAGTATAGTTAGTGCTCAATACCATTGTCGTGCCCTTATTTTTACTACTTAGACTCTCCAAACTAATTGCTAGGATCACTATAGGACTTTCTTAGCTTGTAACGTAGGCTCAGGATCAGGTGTGGTAGATTTGGGTACTTTTTAGTGACTTTCTACCCTCATTGACATTACATTGGCTATTTACCTCTTCCTTGAACTATTTTTGGCATCTTTTCATTTCACTTTCTTTCCCTTAACTCTTTCCAACATGGATGTGACTTTTGACTTTATGACTCTTATTTCTCACTTTCTTATTTCTCTTTCACTACATTTTTCTTTTATTTCTTTCAACACTTTTCTTTTGCTTCTTTTTGCCTCTTTTTTTATTTTTCTCTTTTCAACACACAACTCTTTTCATACTCTCTTTTCATTTGGTTTTCTCTTTCATAGCCACCCTCCACTTATGCATTTTGCATTAGTTGAGGTGCACAATGTCCGATGTCGGACCAGGGTTAAGATCAAGGTCACTTTTGACTCAGCCACTCTCAACTTAGGCTTTTGGCCTAAGCCAAGGTGCACATGTCCAAGGAGGAACCGGGGCGAAGACAATATTTTAAGGGAAGGTGAGTTAGGTGATTCAAAAGAAATGGTCAATTTTAGGCTCAAATATTTGGATTAAAATGGAATAATGCTACCATTTGGTTAGATCATTTTAGTCTTAAGTGGAATAATTTGAACAATGGCCTATGATCAATTCCCAACTTCTAGCCTAGATTATACTAGCAGGACCAACGTGGCAAGTTCTAGATTGGCACAAAATTGTCTGAACATTCAATTTCATTATCAGATTATCAGATTACCTAGTTCAAGTTTTTAACTTAAGTCATGAGGCCAAATCAGTTCTTATCATGTCACATTTAGATCCAACACATTAAACTCATCAAGACTATAGATTCAGCACTATTTAACTTTTTTGTATAATGATCATTTTTATCATGCTTTTCTTTCATGCCATCATGCATTTATTTTTCACTACTCCTACACATACAATCCTAAACATGTCGGTGTAACAGAAATTAAGATAGTCTCTTGGGGGAAAAGAACACAGGTAAGAAAACCCCAAAACAGGATTGTGAGTTGTGTTACTTAGACTTCACCCTATCACTCACAATCTAAGGGAGAGAGGAAAAGAAGATATCTAGGGCTATGAAATAGCCTAAACTAAGCCTCATACAATCAGACCCAAGTCTATTATTCCTGTTTATAAGGACCTACTCTGTTTGAACAACGTTAGAGACGAGTACAAGGCTACCAGGCTCACGAGTCTAAGGAAATAGTTTTTTATCCTTGAGTAAGGCCAAGCATGCTTTAGATAACGAGTAATCAACGCAAGTAACATACAATAGCATGCAAAAATAGATAAAAAAACCCCAAGTAGCAAGGTACTAAACCCAAAATAATATCGATGAACCCTAAAACATGGTATCTAAGGAAAAATAATAAATACTAGGTACCTACCCCCAAATCACCAAATTAAACATGTATTTACGTGATCAGGCTCAATTTGTAAGGAAGGGAAGCCGTAGCCTACCAGCAGGCCAACAACGCGTGGTCCAAATCATAAGGCTAGAGCTTTTCATTTACGAACAATCTTTGAATCCTACCATGCTATCAGAAAAAGGATCACAACATTAGTACAGTCGTTTAGACCTTGAAAAAACATAAAACAGATCGATTTCGGAGTCAAATAGGAATTATGGGACCCACGCTGGAATTTACAAAATTGACTCTTTCAAGAGGTCCAAATCCATACCCGGGCTTGTGTTCCAATATTTAATATAATTTGGGCTCAGAATACCCAACTCAACAACCATGCAATTACAATAATAAATAAGCCCAAGGCAGCGAAAAGACACATAAATTCACCTCTAATGGAGGTTCTTTGACAACTTCTAATCACAAACCGAAGTAGCCATACTCCAACGATCACCCAAGACTTCCAATCACTCAAATTGTAGATTAAACTGAGGAGAAATTGCCAAATCAAAACTCAATAAAACCTGAAATTCATGTCCAACATTGATATAAAACACTGCCTGACCTTTGGTTAAGCGGTCATTAATGTAGTTTAAGCGACAACCTTCAAAAAGGGAGGCCTCACTTTTTCGAGCTCTTATCTGCAAATTCGAGGGCTATAAAAGTGAGCCCAGGATCCCTTTAACGACAGCCACCTGGCCGGCTGCCTCGCTCAAGCAGAACCTTGGTTGCATAAGTGTTCTCCTAAGCAAATCCAGGGGCACAAAAGCGGCCGCTTCAGAACTAAGGCACTAAATTTTTTTAGGAAAGTCCCTCGAGCTCCGTCAGGAGGCTCGGGATTGGTTCAGAACCATGTACATTCTAAAGAGATATTCTGTTAAGAGGCGCGATACTGATATTCCAAACTTAATAGAGTAGTCAGAACTTTCATACGAGGTTATCTTGACAAAATATGGGACCCACCCCCAAATCAATTTGAAGCAAAAATCCACAAGGGGCTCAAAATTAACCAAGAAGCCTCAAGATCCAAATGAAGGGTCTTTCTAGACCAAACTCAACATTCTAAATCTAACGACTCTAACATAATTCTCATTCGAGCTCGTTTAGTCAAAATGTTAACGAAAGTCAAATTTAGGCCTTAACTTAAAAGTTAAAGCACTTAATCACATAGACTCACACTAAAAGCCTTAAAAGTCATGGCGGTCATGCTACTAGCCTCAAATTACACTTTCGAAGCTAATGGAATTGTCAGAATTTGATTATGAGGTCACCTTTTTAAACTTTTGATCAAAATTGATTGTTCAAAGTTCGAAAGCTCTAAAACACTAAAACTCAGATAAAAACCAAACGAACGATCAGGTTACCAAACTGCAAGTTACAACAAGTCATAAATGAGATAGGGTCACTTTCGGAATTCTCTAAATGATGAACATGATGCTTAAGAATAGAAATAACTTGTAGGTCATCACAGCGTAGAGGTAGTGGGTAAACACCACTATTCAATTATGAGTAACTCTTTTCTAATGTGAGCCTATGGACAAGTATTTATGTGGATGATGAGTGGCTCAAGTCCAATATGAGTCTACGGATAAGTATTGAGAGGGATCACGTACCATGTATGTACAATACATGGACACCTAGGATCTTCGATAGGTCATGACTAGATGGACTACACCAGACCCTTCAACATGGACATATAGAAGAGAGTGTATATGATTTCTAGTAGGTGCAGAGATTATACATTTGCCATGCTAGGATAGATTTGATTTGTGTCTTACTTGTTTGTATCTTATATAAGTTTTTGATATGTTGAATGGACTTATTTTATATTTTTAAACCGTGCTTTAAATTACCGTATAAGTTTGATTGATAATTGAGTTTATTTTGTGCATCATGAATGTGTGTATGAGTTAAACTATGTGCAATGTCTTTGTGTCATATAAGCGTTTTGTATATTTTCTACTAATCTTAATTAGAATATGATTCCTACCAGTACATAGTGTTTGTATTGATGCTACTCCTGCACTTTTTCTTGAGTGCAGATCATGATCGAGAGTCATACTCGGAAGAGTTATTTCCATATTTGAGGTTGAGATAATTTAGTTTAAGCTACCGCAGATCTTCTTAGTTTCTTATGTCTTCCCTTCTAGATATTGAGACTTCTTATTTACTAGCTATTATTATTTCTTAGAATTGTTAGCAAGATGTTTTAGTATGATGACTTTTTGATTCTTGATTGAAATAGTTAGACTTCCGCATTATTATTTATCTATTTTCAGACTTAGACTTATTTTACGATGTGCTTCCAGTTTTTTTATTAGAACGGTTAGATGAGTGCATGATTTAAGATATTAAGTATTGGTTCACCCATTGAAGGGTTGTTTGGGTGTCAGTCACGGTATTTTGAATCGTGACAATAATGACAAAATGTGTGTGTGTTTGTTTTAATATGTGTGCGCATAGGTGTAGGCCATATAAGATGGTACCATCTCAATAAATTGATTATAAAAGGAGAAAGAATGAACAAAAGTTGTTTGTGAAGAAATTTTAAAATTTTTCTAAAGAAAATTTAATTCAAAGATTCTAATAGAGTTAGTATACACCTACAACAATCGATATCGAAGGATTAGCAAAACAATTGACTACTTTAGCCTTGATAACATAATTCAACTGAAGAATGTGAGCTACCGTAGTGATGATTAAGTGTTGTACATTCCCTCAACTTTTATGTGGAAGTGGAGGTGGCACACCTAAGATATGTTCATCTCATTATGTATTTATTTGGGTATTGCGTAGGTTTACGGTAAAGCACATATAACTTGACATATATCTTTTTAAGCATATTAATAAATTATTAATAGTCTTAGAAAATAACATATGCAAATATATCATAACTAAAGGATTTTTCAGAAATATTCAAGGTATTTTAGGAAGAAAAGATTTGTTTTTTTCAAATTCTAATGTAAACTAAATGCCCTCGAACACGTGTAGTGTTACACTAGAACTCTCAATATAGGCTTGTTAGCCTTTAACATGAGACAAAGGATAATCTTAAATAATCGGAGTGTTACACTCAAACAAAACCAATCATTCTTACACCCCGACGTTATGACCTTAAATAGATGTAAGAGTAAAAGAAGAAGTGGTTCAAAATATTCAAACCAAAGAAATATGGTGTTGAGGTAGTTCTGGATGAAGAAAGGTTGAGGGAGGCGTACCCTGACATATGGAAATAGATCCATACTTTGGGTTAATGTTAGTGTTTGAGCTTCTCAGAAATTCTACACTAATTGGATTTGAATAATCTTGATGTGGTGCTAGTTAGAGGGTTGTAATGGATTTTTATGGAGCTTGGTGAAGGTTTTAGGCACACCAGATTTTGCGGATGAGCCATTAAATGAGTCAGTTACACATCCTCCATACAAACAAATCAGGCATTTTCTATGTAAATGTCTTATTGGGTTACACAACAATAAGGACAACACCATCCTACTATGTAAATGTCTTAATTTCCAAAAGAAGCCTAGGTTGGTTTGAAACTGCTTGATATGCTCAAAATTACACCCCCAAGATTATAAAAAAGGGTCATATGCAAATATAGTAACTCAACATGGTTGGAGTCAAATGCCACATGGAATAGAGAAAAATACTACTAGTTGGATGAATACCAGATTGATAGTATGAACGTAATATAATTTAGAATTAAAGATTGCAGTAAATAAAACTCACTATATCATTAAAGTGTAAGAATAATATCTTACTTATGGCCCAAGATTACTTGTGGCCCAAGTTTACTTGTGACCAAAGTAAAATCATAAATAACATTTAACGAAGAATAGATCTCGTTCGTACATCAGTTACTTAATTGGACGTACCAAATTAAGTTTTAAGCTCTATAAATTGTACTCCCTCCATCATTAGGGTTACCACATACTCTCTATATTATTTCTATCATTGACAGTTGTGGTAACATAAGATTAGGTCAACGAGGTAGAAAACAATTTATGACTAACGCTTTTGTTTCTTTTTGTGATGATGTCTTACACATCAAGTATGTGCCCCTAACGATCTCTATGTAAGATTATCGTGTTCAAGATCCTGATGTGTACGAAAGTATTTAAACTTACATATGGTATCAGAGCTTGGATTATTTGAACTAATAATCTTCGTATTTGAAAGATTCTTCATCTTGCATATGATTAATATGACCCATCATTGTTACACATCCGTTTTGCGAAGCTTATGTTTGTAAGGTTAGTATAATTGGTTGCTTGTTCAATGTTTATGATGAGTGGCTCGTTATGTTTCCTTAGGGTTCCCTTAAGTTATTAAATACTGTAGTTTTTCTATTTAATCACTTTATGAATGGTTAAATTAAAAAAAACTTTTAAAATTCTAAGGAATCTTTGTAATGATTCTCTGGACGTGAACTTCTTCTTGGGACCAATTACCCTAAAATATTGTCATTGTACAAGTTTTTGTGATATTTATTGGATTTATTTTTGTGATTTTATTTTATTGTCTTGTAACTTTAATTTTTTCCAATCAAATTATAGTCAAACTTATCATTGAATCCTTTTGCAGTAGCGTAATTTTGTGCTTGACTACTTAAGGTGTTTGGAGTCTTAAGTTAATGAAGTGTAGTTCGTAAAGTTTAATTCACAAAAATTCTGAAAATCTTAATCTTCCCATAATGTTATGATTATGGTTTGTTTTAGATTGTGCAATAAACTAAAGTGGTCGTTATACTAAGAAATAAATAATATGTGTGTACTTAGTGAAATATAGTTTGTTAGTCATCAAATTGGCCATATTAGAGAAATTAACATCTATACACATAATATTTATAGTCACTTCATACATGTATTATGTTTCTATAGTTTGTTAGGCACCAAAGTGACCAAAATAAAATGTTTAAGATTATTAACATGCACAAAATTTTATGATACTATGTGTGTAGTTGTATTCATATAGTTTGTTAGTAACCAAAGTGGTCAAACTAGTATGGTTAAGAAAAAATATGCATCCATAAAAATATCATTTATTTATCAAAGCTAATGAAATGTCAATATTGAAAATAAATAGATAAATTGACTTTCAATATTGTTAGAACTTTAGAATTTACGTAAATGTGAATGAATTATTCTAAGAATAGTGAATTTTATGACGCAAATCAATATTTTCACTCAAACATTATTGTATATCCAAAGATGTTGTATATGTTTAATTAAAAATATTTAATTTTCTATTAAAGATGAAAATATCATTTAATTTATGATAGTGTATCGTAATATCTACCCAAAGGAGAATTACAATATACTTTTATCGTTTTATTGAATTCACATTATTTCTTATTTGTGAGCATATATATCTATTTTATAGTTATTCCTCTTCATTCGCATGCTTCGTTTATTTATGTGTTAATCGGATTGAATTTCTCTGAATGACATGAACAAGTCCAATTCCACCTAGGTGTGATGGATTTTGACTTGACTCTGCTGAATGATAAACCTACTGCCATTACTGATAAGAATAGTGAGGATGATATGTTTTTTCATAAACATTAGAAGCGCTCTAATAGATTGATCCTTATATTCATGCGAATGAATGTTGCTGACAACATTAAGGGTACTATTCCACAAACAAAATGTGTCAGGAATACCAGAAGTATGTGGAAGAATGTTATTATTCTGCTGATAAGTCACTTGTTGGTACACAAATGACTGAACTCATGACCATGAAGTTCGATGGGTTGTGTTGTATACAAAATCATATCATCGAGATGACTAATATTGCATCAACACTTCAGACATTGGGATATAAAGTGGATAACGCCTTCTTGGTTTAGTTTATTCTGAACTCGTTGCCTCTTGAGTATGTTGATGAGTTAGGGATTTCGACTCATTTAGTGCTTATTATTCAAGGACTTAGTGTCCCCAATGCCTATTTTACACTCATAACTAATGTTAATATGTTAATGTATAGCAATTAAGTCTTAAGAGTGAGGCAAGGACATTATGATGCAAAAAGGAGTGAAAAAGCTGAAAAAGTTGAAAGAATGCAAAGATAGAACTCGTCAAAGTCACTCGGCGACTAACCGAATGGACCTTCCGTTCGGCTAAAGTTCGAGCAAAACAGCCCATGGACAAAACCAACTTGGTGAGAAAATGGGCAATTTGGGGACACACTGAAAACATAGGTGATCCCAATCAAGCTACCCAAAAGTTTCAAAATAATTTGACGAATAAGCCATGCTAAAAGGTGAACAAAGGAGATAATTGGCAGATCGGCAAACTGGTCGGCGAACCCGACTTACTTAGCGAAGTTGGCTCTATGCTGATATTTCAGAAACTTGTAAATACAATTTTTAAAAGAACAAAAGGAGTTCCCACATTGTTTACCTCTGGGTTTTTGAGAATTTTTTACATTCTTTAACGTTGTCTTTGCATTTTGAGTTATTAAGATTTAGATTCAGAGATTGTAATTCTTTTAACTTGGATTTCAACATTTGGGATTGTAGATTGTTAGCAAATCAGATGGAAAACTTTGTTTGTAACATATCTTTCTTTTCACTATGCTTAGCTAAAACCCATTACCTTGGGGGTGTGATTATGTAGTTGAATGCGTTTATTAGTTAATGGGTATTGTTAGTTGTTGATTTTAATGGTTTTTTATGTGGGTTCAATTAATTGTTCATTTTTTAATTGAGGAATTGCAGTTGCAAATGCAATTCTTGTATAGTTCTCTATGCTTACTTAAGAAAGAGGTAATAGAGTGAAATTATTGATTGATAGTTGTATTTATTGTGTCTCTAAAATCTAGTTTGGGAAAGTGTGTTTGATTGAAGCTTTACAAATCCTTCTTGAAAGAGTGGGTTAATTAAAGAATTGGGTTGTTTGGTTGTGTCATGCTTGTTAAGGTTCAAAAGAACTCACTTGCAACACAATAGTTGATTGAGAAATGGCTATTGTACAGAAAACCTAGCCCACCCACAGAGATTTAACAACTTTGAGCATCTAGTAATCGCCCATTACGCAAAATTAGCACTCAACTGATCACACTCCTAAGGTCAAATCTGTACTTGTTTACTTCCCGTGTTATTTTTCTTACGTATGTTACCCAAATCCCCTCATTTGATATTAATCGTTGAAATTTTGTGATTTGTTTTAATGTTATGAAACCTTTACTTCTACAAATGATTAGGACATATTTTTACTTTTTAATTGAATTCTTTATCGTATCACTCCCTGTGGGATCAAGCCCAACTTTTAGTTGGGTTTATACATGTTTACGACTTCCTAAACATAAAATTGGATGAAGTGTAGTTGAGCGTTATCAAAAAATGTTGTCGTTGCCGGGGAGTGGTGTTTAAAATTCTTTTGTTGAAGCGTATTTGTGAACTAATTTTATTGTAGTTAACTTATCTTATTTTTATTCTTGTTAGCTATTGTAAAACACGTGAATAGATGAGTGTAAATGGGAGAAACGCCAGTCAACTAGGAAAGATGATGACATTGGAAATTTGCATGATGTCAATGTGGATCAGTTGGGAAGTGCGGATGCCATTCCATTGCCTCCGACTGTGGGCAATGCAGTGTTTCATGTGACCAGCACAATGTTGCAGCTATTGCAAATGAAGGGTTTCTTTGGAGGACTTGCTTTATTGTACCGACCCGGAAAATTAGTAAGTGAACTAGAGCCTAAACGTGTGGGCTAACGTCAAGGGTTAAGGGCAAGGTCTTAGAGTTTTGGGTGAAGACCATGGTTAGGGGATAAAGGCTGCCTAAAACTACGCCTAGCAACTGCCTACCATGACCACGAGGGTCTTCACGAGTCGTGGTGCCACCCGTGGTTGGCATGTCAGTGTGCCCTAGAGAGGGTCATGACCACGGGCAATGGGAAGGCTCGTGGGGTTGGCTTGGCCTTGTCGGAGAATGTCAAGTTGAGGGACCTACTGGTCAAGGGACCATGGGTGCCAACACGGGCTGTGGTGCCGTTGATGAGTCGTGAAGGTGGTCGTGAAGACCACTTGGCCTCATGAGAGGCACCATTTCAAGGCCTAGGCACTGCCTCAAGACCATGACCATTACCACGACTCGTGGTCTTGACCACGGATCGTGGGAGGTCTCGTGGTCATGCCTTAGGCCCTTGAAGGCTTGGCATGTTGAGGAGGGCTACTGCCTGAAGGACCACGGGCACCACCATGAGCCATGGTCCCCCTTCACGACCCGTATAGATGGGTGTGGTCGCTCACGGAGCTGCCCAAGTTGAGGATTTTTATGTAATTTCCTTTTTATTAATTAATGTGTGGGGTCGTTTTTAAAAGTTTTATATCACTAGTATATATAGTTTTAAGTCCCAAAACACTTCATTTACTCCTTATTTCTTCAAAACCCAAATCAAAACAAAAGAGTTCTTTCTCTAAATAATTCTCTCTCTAGAAGTTCCCAAAGAAGAAGAAGAAGAAGAAAAAGAAGTGGGAGCTAGGGTTTGTGGATTGAAGGTCATGTTCCTCAAATTTCTTGGGGATTCACAAGAAAGGAATGGTGATCCTTCATCTAGGGGTACCTTCCACCCCTACAGTCCATTCAAAAGAGGATTTCAAAGTTTTCAAGTTTCTCAAAAACCTACGATTTTACTCTAACTCGTCGGTTCCTTCTTCAAATATTTTCAAATGGTTATTATTGACAAATTATGACTTAATTAGTGTTTGATTGATTACTTATGATGAAAATACTCTAAGAACCCATGAATTCTCTCATTTTCCTAAATTGTGCCTTTATGAAATGTGTTTGTTGATTATGCAAGCATGTGATTAGAATATGTCTAAATTGCTTTAGTGTATTGAATTGTATCACTATCCATGACTTAATTATACTAAATTGTTGGTGTGTTGGTGATTTGAGATTCATGGCCTTGAAGGGCATAGTATGAGGAATTGAGTATTATCATGATGTCTTGTATATGAATGTGAGTCTAATGAAGGTAATATGATCATGCCTTGAATGTAATTATGTTATTATTGAAAGGCTATTTCTGAATTTGACACTCATGAATGTGATGATAGAATGTAAAGGGTTTCTATAATGTGAAGTTATATCTTGAATTGGTAGGGTTAGGCATCTTTTTCTTGTATAAATGAAAGTAATGTGGATTGAATTAGTAGGCTTAGGCACCATTTTCTTGTATAAATGCAAGTAATGTTTATTGATTTGTCTTGAATTGGTAGACTTAGACATCCTCTTCTTTTATAATGAATGTGTCTTAACTTGATGAATATGAATCGATAGGTTAATGACATTCTTTTCATAAATGACTAATGAATGTGTCTTGACTTGTTGAATATGAATCGATAGGCTTATGGCATTCCTTTCATAAATGAATAATGAATGTGTCTTGACTTGATGACTATGAATCGATAGGCAAATGGCATTCCTTTGATAAATGAATGTTGAAGTATTCTAGGCTATGTCTTGAAATGGTAGATATAATGTTGGTGGCTGTTCATGATGAGTCTAGAAACTAATGTGATGATAAACCTTGAATCTGTAGACCAAGTGTTCGTATCCCTTTCATGTGTGAAATGATGAACCTTGTATCGGTAGACCCAATGTTAATGGTACCCTTCTTGGAAAGTCAATGAGCTATCCTTAATGTACCTTGTATTGGTAGACCTAATGGTGATGGCCCTTTCTTGTTTAATGTACGAGGTAGGGCTAATGTTGGTGGTCCTCTCAAGTACAATAATGTAATGTGAAGGAAATACTCTATGAGAATGGAGGCTAAACACCAAGTTGATATAGCAAAATGGAAACTCTCCCAATTTTAGGCTAGGTTTCCAATGAACATCTTCCTATCCCATTATTATGTTTCCACATAGGATATTAGCTAGTGGTTTCTACCTAAGCTAAAATTTTACTGGTCATACCTTAAGCAAGTAGACCACCTCTTTCTGGTGTGGGGCTATATGACACTAGATTCCATGGCTTGCTCGCATGGTCTATGTCGATTAATGCTTATTCCCATCATGTGAGACGTGCACTATGGTTTCTCTAGAAGTTCTATGAAGTGTGGGTGTTAGTATCGGATGACATTCATGTATTGCACGAGTAGGCTTTGAGAGGGCCATAGTGAGTTCTCTAATGTCTTAATGACTAATGAATTAAGGTTGTCTAAAAGAAGCTAATAAAGAATATTGCCTTATCTTCTTAAATGTAATCATGCATGCTATACTTGGATTGTATTATGAGTTACTTCCTTGTAATGACTTATGAAATGTTTATGTCTCTTACGTATGAGTGTTGTGTAAAGCTGTAAAGGATGCATGGTAAGTTCACTTTTGGTGGCCTTGATGTGGTACTTAGTGTGGATGGTGATATGAGACATTGTTCATACATAGCACATAGTATAGCTTGGGGATGACTGAGGTGAAAGCTTAATGTAGTGAAATGTCTTATATGTTTGATTATGTTCTAATGTGAAGAAATGACTTGTATGTTGGTTATGTTTTTATACTATGCCTCTTATACTTATGTTCGTGAAGTTTTTTCAAATTGGCATAAAATCATGACTTTCAATTAAAATGTCTGCTTTAAGCATGTTTTTGCATGGTCATCATACTTAGTACATTTTTATGTGCTAACCCATATTTCTATTATTTTACTACAAGTGTAGGTTCCGGCAAGTGAGTTGCTATCCATTTAGTTTAAGAGCTTGGATTGAGTTCTTCCAGGGCTATTGGTATGTCTTCATATGTTTGAGGACACGTGCTTTATTGATGCTCCATTTCTTTCATGTAATAGACATTTTAGACTTTCCATTATAAAGGGTTGTGACCCTCCTTTTGTTTCAAGATGTTGTTTTATATGGCGATGTGAGACAATAGACTTTCGCTGTTTTAAATGGTTTTTAGATTGTATGGATTTAAAGAAAAAAAATTATATCAAATGTTATGTGGCTTGTATGACACTTTTCGGAGGCTTGTACGCAGTGTCGCTTTTGGGGTATAGGCTCGGGTGGTGACAAACATGGTATGAGAGCATAAGGTTTTGGGAATGGTTTTTAGGGTTGATTTCTCAGAAGCCACGTCTAGTAGAGTCTTGTTCATCGGTGTGAGTCGCGACATACCTATGAGTGAGAGGCTATTGGACATTAGGAAGCTACACTTCTTTCATTATTGTTGAAGTCGTGCCTTAGAGTTTAGCTCTATAAGTGTCATTTTCGTAACCCTTCTCTTGTGTTTATATGATATGAATACATGGGCGAACGCAAGAAGAGTGGAAGAGGAGATTGTGAATAAGGGAGTTCCTCCCCAAGGTCCTCAAGTTGACCAAGTTCCTATAGGCAACCAATTTCCGGTGGATCCCTTAGCCATGACCAATGAGGAAGTTAGGTTGGCTCTTTTGATGATGGCTTAAGTCGTAACTACTCAAGCCGAAGCCATGGTGGCTCATGCTACTGGAACTGTTGAGACTAAAGTGAACCCGATTGTGAGCACTATACCTTCTAGTTTGAGAGACTTTGTGAGAATGAATCCTCCGGTATTTCTTTGTTCCAAGGTGGGAGAGGATCCCCAAGAGTGTTTCGATGAGGTTTATAAGGTAGTTAATGCTATAGGGGTGACTTTTATAGAGAAAGTTGAACTTGTCGCCTATCAATTAAAGGACGTTGCCCAAATCTGGTTCTCTCAATGGAAGAGTAATAGGCTGGTAGCAGCGAGGCCTATAGATTGGGAAATGTTCAAGGAAGCATTCCTTGGTAGGTTCTTTCCCCATGAGAAGAGGGAGGTTAAGATGGAGGAATTTATCAATCTTAGGTAAGGTAACATGAATGTTCAAGAGTACTCTTTGAAATTTACCCAATTGTCTAATTATGCCCCATCTTTGGTGTCAAACCCTAGAGATGAGATGAGTCGATTTGTAATTGGTATATCCAACCTAGTTGAGGAAAAGTGTCGTACGACAATGCTCCATGATAATTTGAACATTTTTAGGCTCATGGTGTATGCTCAATCTATTGAGGAGTCCAAACTTAAGAGGAAGAATAGGGAGTTGGATAGAGTTAGATCTGATGAGCAAGGTCAACCAAGGTTCAAAAAGAGAGTTCCAAACCATGATTCTTCAAGCACTCCTAAGGTTAACCAAGAGAAAGGTGGTGGGTCTTCATTTTCTAAACGTACTTGCACCACTTGTGGAAAAACGCATTGTGGGATGTGCCTAGCCGGTATTATTGGGTTCTATGGTTGTGGGAAGAATGATCACCAAGTGAGAAATTGTCCCACTCTTACGGCCAAAAGAAGGGAGGCCAAATAAGCTTCTCTTAGTGGCCCGAATCTTGATGCTCCCAAAAAAAATCGCTTCTATGTACTTCAAGTCAAAGAGGGCAAAGTAGCTCTTCCGGATGAAGGCACCGGTATGTGATAGTTCCTTATAGTTGTGAATGTTGTATTGAGGTTCCTTTGTTATTTTCATGTTAGCCTTAAAATGGGTTTACCCTTAAGGGGGAGATGGTATGTTGAATTGTAAGGTTGTTGAGAGTTCCAATATCCTTATATCTTTTCTTCTATTCTTATTCATGCTTGAGACCAAGAGTTGCTTGTAGCTTGTTTCATGTTTTGGAGTCATGTGTGATTATGTGTTTCCATGATGTCCTTACGTTATGCATCTTTTCATGAAATTTATCTTTATATGAGAAAATGAGATTTTGATTTATGTGTTCCTCGTGTTGATGTGCATCCAGTATGACTTGCCTATATGTTTCATGAGGTGAATTGTTGAATATGCCTAAATGTGATTAAGAGTAATTGCATAATGTGCTTAATAATGTTATGATGAGCATGATGTGTGTTGGAGAAGGTAGTTCCTCCAATGAAATGAGAAATGTTGATGCTTTCGTGAATAATGAGTTTGTAGATGTAGTTCCTACTTTATTGTGTTGCATTGAGCTTATTGACGTGGAGTTGATGTAACGACCCGGAAAATTAGTAAGTGAACTAGACCCTAAACGTATGGGTTAACGTCAAGGTTTAAGGGCAAGGGCTAAGTGTTTTGGGTGTAGGCCATGGTTAAGAGACCAAGGCTACCTAAAACTAGACCTAGCCACTGCCTACCATGACCACGAGGCTCTTCACGACCCGTGGTGGCCACCACGAATCATGGTGCCACCCGTGGTTGGCATGGCAGTGTGCCCTAGAGAGGTGCCAAGCCAAGGCTCCCCTTCACAAGCCACTTCACGGCTCGTGGTCATGACCACGGGCCATGGGAAGGCTCGTGAGGTTGCCTTGGCCTTATGGGAGAATGTCAAGTTGAGGGAGCTACTGGTCAAGGGACCACGGGCGGTGGTGCCCTTGACGAGGCTTAAAGGTGGTCGTGAAGACCAGTTGGCCTCATGGGAGGCAAGGCTTCAAGGCCTTTGCACAGCCTCAAGACCACGACTCGTGGTCTTTACCACGGATCGTGCGAGGTCTCGTGGTCATGTCTTAGGCCGTTGAAGGCTTGGCATGTTGAGGAGGGCTACTGCCTAAGGCACCACCACAAGCCGTGGTCCCGCTTCACGACCCGTATGGATGGGCGTGGTCCCCGACGGGGCTGCCAAAGTTAAGGACTTTTAAGTAATTTCCATTTTATTAATTGATGTGTGGGGTCATTTTTAAATGTTTTATATCACTAGTATATATAGTTTTAAGCCCCAAAACACTTCATTGACTCATTAGTTCTCCAAAACCCAAATAAAAACAAAAGAGTTTTTCCTCTCAAAAATTCTCTCTCTAGAAGTTCCCAAAGAAGAAGAAAAAGAAGTGGGAACTAGGGTTTGTCGATTCAAGATGTTCTTCCTCAAGTTTCTTGGGGATTCACAAGCAAGGTATGGTGATCCTCCATCTAGGGGTAGCTTCCACCCATAGAGTCCATTCAAAAGTGGATTTCAAAGTTTTCAAGTTTCTCAAAAACCTAGGGTTTTACTCTAACTCATGGGTTCCTTATTCAAACATTTTCAAATGGTTATTAATGAAAAATTATGATTTAATTAGAATTTGATAGATTATTTATGATGAAAATACTTTAAGAACCCATGAATTTTCTCATTTTCCTAAATTGTGCCTTTATGAAGTGGGTTTGTTGATTATGCAAGCATGTGATTAGAATATGTCTAAATTGCTTTAGTATATTGAATTGTATCACTATCCATTCCTTAATTATAGTAAATTGTTGGTGTGTTGGTGATTTGAGATTCATGGCCTTGAAGGGCATAGTTTGAGAATTTGAGTATTATCATGATGTCTTGTATATGAATGTGAATCTAATGAAGGTAATATGATCATGCCTTGAATGTAATTGGTTATTATTGAAAGGTTATTTCTCAATTTGACACTCATGAATGTGATGATAGAATATGAAGGGTTTCTAGAATGTGAAGTTATATCTTGAATTGGTAGGCTTAGGCATCCTTTTCTTGTATAAATGAAAGTAATGTGGATTGATGTGTCTTGAAATGGTAGGCTTAGGTATCCTTTTATTGTATAAAGGCAAGTAATGTGGATTGATGTGTCTTGAATTGGTAGGCTTAGGAATCCTCTTCTTGTATAATGAATGTGTCTGGACTTGATGAATATGAATCGATAGGCTTATGTCATTCCTTTCATAAATGACTAATGAATGTGTCTTGACTTGATGAATATGAATCGATAGGATGACGGTATTCCTTTCATAAATGACTAATGAATGTGTCTTGACTTAATGAATATGAATCGATAGGCCAATGGCATTCTTTACATAAATAAATGATGAAGTATTCTAGGCTATGTCTTGAACCGGTAGACCTAATGTTGGTGGCCCTTCATGAAGAGTCTAGAAACTAATGTAATCATAAACCTTGAATTGGTAGACCTAGTGTTGGTATCCCTTTCATGTGTTAAATGATGAACCTTGTATTAGTAGACCCAATGTTGATGGCACCCTTCTTGGAAAGTAAATGAGCTATCTTTAATGTACCTTGAATCGATAGACCTAATGGTGTTGGCCCTTCCTTGTGTAATGTAGTTTGGGTCGGTAGGCCTAATGTTGGTGGCCCTCTCAAGTACAATAATGTAATCTGAATGAAATACTCTATGTGAATGGAGGCTAAGCACCGAGTAGATATGGTAAGATGGAAACTGTCCCGATGTTAGGCTAGGGTTCCAATGAACATCTTCATATCTCATAACTATGTGCCCACATAGGACATTAGCTAGTGGTTTCTACCTAAGCTAAAATGTTACCGGTTCTACCTTAGGCAAGTAAACCACCTCTTTATGTTGTGGGGCTATATGACACCGGATTCAATGGCTTGCTCTCATGGTCTATGTCGGTTAATGCTTATTCCCATCATATGAGATGTGCACTATGGTTTCTCAAGAAATTCTATGAACTGTGGGTGGTAGTATGGGATGCCATTTATGCATTGAACGAGTAGGCTCCTCCCAAGAAGTAATTGAATCCCTTGGTAGTTTAGTCACCCCTTCGTTGCTTCCCCCATTAGAGAAAAGGGAAATAAACTGAGTCTGACTGACTCTTGAGTGATGTTCCTAAGAGAAAATGGCTCACACACATCCACAAAGGGAAATCATATAGATGTCACGACCCGTGCCTATACCCCAGAAGCGACACGATGTATAAGACTCCGAAAAGTCTCATACAAGCTACATAGAATTCATAACATTTGATATAAGGAAAATGGTACGGAATTAAAACTTTTCTTTAAATCCATACAATCTAAAAACAATTTAAAATAGCGAAAGTCTATTGTCTCACATTGCCATCTAAAACAACATCTTGAAACAAAAGTAGGGTCACGGCCCTTTACAATGGAAATTCTGAAATGTCTATTACATGAAAGAAATGGAACATCAATAAAGCATGTGTCCTCGAACATATAAGGACACACCAATAGCCTTGGAAGAACTCAATCTAAGCTCTTGAACTAAACGGATAGCAACTCACTTGCCGGAACCTACACTTGTAGTAAAATAAGAGAAATATGGGTTAGCACACAAAAATGTACGAAGTATGATGACCATGCAAAAACATGCTTAAAACATACATTTTATTTGAAAGTCATGTTTTTATGCCAATTTGAGAAAACTTCATGAACATAAGTATAACTAGCATAATATACAAACATAACCAACATACAAGTAATTTCTTCACATTACAACATAATAAACCATATGAAACATTTCATTACATTAAGCTTTCACCTCAAGCAACCCCAAGCTATACTATGTGCTATGTATGAATAGCGTCCCATACCACCATCCACACTAAGTACCACATCAAGGCCACCAAAAATGAACTTACCATTCATCCTTTCGATCTTTACACAAAACTCATCCATAAGAGACATAAACAGTTCAGAAGTCATGACAAAGAAGTAACTCATAATACTATCTAAGTATAGCATGCATCATTACATTTAGGCATATAAGTCAACATTCTTCATTAGCTTCATTTAGAGCACCTTCATTCATTAGACATTAGATCATCATTCTCATTAGCTTTATCATAATAGGACTTTCATACATTAGCCATTAAGACATAAAGAACTCACTATGATCCTCTCAAAGCCTACTCGTGCAATGCATGGATAGCATCCCATACCACCATCCACACTTCATAGAACTCCTTAAGAAAACATAATGCACATCTCACATGATGGGAATAGGCATTAACCGACATAGACCATGAGAGCTAACTCATGGAATCCGGTTTCATATGACCCCACACCGAAGAAAGGTGTTCTACTTGCCTAAGGTAGAACTAGGTAATATCTTAGCTTTTGTAAGAAAACCACTGACTAAAATATATCATATGTGGGCACATAGTTATGGGATATGAAGATGTTTCACTGGAATTCTATCCTAACATTGGGAGAGTTTCCATCTTACCATATCCACTCGGTGCGTAGCCTCCATTCCCATAGAGTAGTTCATTCACATTAACATAATGGTAATTGAGAGGGCTACCAACACTAGGTCTACCGACCTAAAATACATTACACAATAAAGGGCCACCATCACTAGGTCTACCGATTCAAGGTACATTAAGGATAGCTCATTGACTTTCCAAGGAGGGTGTTATAAACATTGGGTCTACTGATACAAGGTCATCATTTCACACATGAAAGGGCTACCAACACTAGGTCTACCGATTCAAGGTTCATCACATTAGTTCCTAGACTCATTATAAAGGGCTACCAGCACTAGGTCTACCGGTTCATGTCATAGCCTAGAATACTTCATCATTTATTTATGAAAGGAATTCCATTGGCCTATCGATTCATATTCTTCAAGTCAAGACACATTCATTACACAAGAGAGGATTCCTAAGCTTACTAACTCAAGATTCAACAATACTTTCATTCATTCAAGAAGAGGGTGCCTAAGCCTATCATTTCAAGATACTTCATTCATGATCACATCCTTCAATATAAGAAAAGGATGCCTTAGCCTTCCAATTCAAGATACACATTCACATTTACATTCATTCATACAAGAATAGAATGCACAAGCCTACCAATTCAAGATATACAACATTACATTATAGAACCCTTCCCATTCCATCATCCACATTTATGAGTGTTAAGTGAGAATATGCTTTCAAGCACAATACATTTACATTCTATAAAAGATCATCATTCTATCATTGAAATCACATGCATATCCTTCACACTAAACATAGTAATTAAGCACCTCCACCTTTCAAGTAGATCAATACAATTAGGCAAGAGTAATGGCATAATTTCAACATTCCATATCCATGTAAACATTCACAATTCACATACCATCATAAACAATTAAATCCCAATCTCAAATCACAACTTAGGAATTTGGGAGAAAACATGGGTTCTAGGAAGAATTCATTTTGAAGTAATGACATGAAAAATAGAGTTTGATACTTTTAATACTCTTAAAATGCTTTAACAAACCCAAAATAACCGTCCAAATAGTTAACTAAACTAATTAGTTAATTACCAAAAAACAGCCCCACTTGGCCGAGAATTTGACAGCAAAACAGTTGCAAACCACCCCCTATACTCATGGACTATTATGTTGGTCCGTGGTCTAGGGTTGTAGCTTGAAAATGTGGCCCTTGACCTACGGGTCAAGACCACGAGTCGTTACTTGGTCTACAGGGCGTGGTCCCCTTCCGTGGTTCACCAAAACTTAGGCAGCTTGTTGGTTTCAAGGGGTCTTAGGGGATTAGACTTAGGGTCCTCCTCAAGGACCCTTAGGGTGGTCCTTGGGGAGTCGTACCTTGACATTTAACCCCTAAAACCCTTAACCATAGCTCGAGACAACATCAAACCACCTCAAGCCTCATGAAAACTCATACACTAACTAGTTAGGCTCTAGTTTCACTTATTCGTTTTACGGGTAGTTACACAACGAGTTGTGGTGATGTTCGTGGTCATGGAGGCAGTAGCTTGGACCAGTTGCCTTGCCTCCCCTTGAGCTTAAGTGATCTTCACGACCACTAATATTGACCGTTTAGGGCACCATACTTCGTGGTGGTGCCCGTGGTCTTTGGGGCAGTAGCTCCCTCAACTTTGCACAACTCCGACCATGCTAAGGTAAACTCACGAGACTTCCCATGGCCCGTGGTCATGAACATGAACCGTGAACTGGCTCGTGAAGGGAAGCCTTGGCTTGGCACCTCACAAGGGCACACTGCCTTGCCAACCACGGGTCGAACCATGACTCGTGGGGGCCACAACGGGTCGTGAAGACCCTCTTGGTCATGGTAGGAAGTGGCTAAGCGTAATTTTTATGCAGCCTTGGCCCCTCACCATGCCCTTCGCCCAAAACCCTTAGCCCTTGCCCTTAACCCTTGACGTTAACCCCCACATTTAGGCTCTAGTTTAACCTATCATTTTCCGAGTCATTACATTATCCCCTTTTTAGGAACATTCATCCTCGAATGACACTTTAAACACTTTAATGGATAACGACTCAAGACTAGTAGCCCATCATGCATGACACATCAATATAATGTACATAATCATAGGAGGAAACATCAACTCCACATCAATAAGCTCAATGCAACACCAAGAAGTAGCAACTACATCTACAAACTCATGATGCACCAACACATCACATTTCTCATTTCGTTGGAGTAATTTCGTTCTCCAACTCACATCATGCTCATTACAACATCATAAGGCAAATATGTAACTCTTTTCAAAAACACATTTAGGCATACTCAACAAGTCAACTCATGAAGAATTTAGGAAACTCATTATAGATGCACTTCAACATTTGAAACACAATTCATGAAACTCATTCTCTCATTTAAACATAAATTTCATCAAAACATGCATAACATAAGGATATCATGGAAACACATTTTCACACATGACTCCAAAACATGAAACAAGCTACAAGGAACTCTTGAATAGGGATAGAAGAAAGTGATAAGGATATCGGAACTCTAAAAAACTGTACTATTCAACATACCATCTCCCCCTTGAGAGTAAACCCATTCTAAGGAAAACATGGAAATGACATAAAGAACCTCAATAAAACATTCACAATCTATAGGGAACAATCACTTACCAGTGCCTTCATCCAGATTAGCTCCTTTGCCCTCGTTAGCTTGAAGCACATAGAAACGATTCCTCTTGGGAGCATCTACATCCGGGCCACTTAGAGAAGCTTGCTTAGCCTCCCTTTCTTTGGCCACAAGAGTAGGGCAATCTCTCACTTGGTGATCATTCTTCCCACAACCATAGAACCCATTAGTACCGGCTAGGCACTTCCCATAATGCTTCTTTCAACAAGTGGTGCAGGTAGGCTTAGAAATTGAGGTCCACCACTTTTCTCTTGGTTAAGCTTAGGAGTGCTTGAAGAATCTTGGTTTGGAGCTCTCTTATTGAACCTAGGTTGACCTTGCTCATCGGTTCTAGACCTCTTCAACTCATTATTCTTCCTCTTAAGTTTGGACTCTTCAATAGATTGAGCATACACCATAAGTCTAGAAATGTTCATATCATCATGGAGCATCGTCGTACGACACTCTTCCTCAACTAGGTTAGATATCCCCATAACAAACCTACACATCTCATCTTTAGGGTTTGACACCGAAGTAGAAGCATACTTAGATAATTGGGTAAATTTCAAGGAGTACTCTTGGACACTCATATTACCTTGCCTAAGGTTGATAAAATCCTCCACCTTAACCTCTATCTTCTCACGGGGAAAGTACTTACCAAGGAATGATTTCATAAAATCCTCCGATTCTATAGGACCCGCTCCTATAGGCCTATCGCTCTTCCATTGGGTAAACCAAATTTGGGAAACATCTTTGAATTGGTAAGCGGCAAGTTCCATTTTTCTTTAGAAGTCACTCCATAGCATTGACTATCTTATACACGTCATCAAAAAACTCTTGGGGATCCTCTCCCACCTTAGAACCTAGAAAAACCAGAGGATTCAGCCTCACAAAGTCTCTCAACCTAGAATCCATAGTACTCTTAATAGCACTCATTCGAGGCCCCACGTCTCTATTAACATGAGCCATCATAGCTTGGGATAAGGTTAAAAAAGCTGACCTAATTTATTCATTGGTCATAGCCAGAGCATCAATCGGAACTTGGTTGCCTTGAGGAACATGGTCACCTTGAGGATCTTGGGGAGGTACTCCCTCATTCACAACCTCTTCTTCCACTCTCTTTGTGGGCATCCTTCTTATATTTATATCCTATAAATATACGAGAAGGATTAGGAAAAGGACACTTATACTGCTGAACTCTAAGGCAAGACTTCAAGAATAATGAAAGAAGTGTAACTTCCTAACATCCTATAGCCTCTCACTCATAGATGTGTCGTGATTCACACCGATGAACAAGACTCTACTAGACGTGGCTTGTGAGACATCAATCCTAAAAACCATTTCCAAAGTATTTTGCTTTGATTCCATGTTTGTCACGACTTGGGGCTACCCCTAGATGCAACACAGCGTACAAAACTTTGAAGACCCTCATACAAGCCTCATAACATACATAAAATTCGATATCTAGAAATAGTACAGAATTAAAACGTATTTAAATCGAAACAATCAAAAACTTCATTTAAAAACACAGCAGAAGTCTATTGTCTCACATGGCCGTATAAACAATATGTTGAAAACTAAAGTAAGGTCATGGCCCTTTACAATCAAAAAGTCTAACAATAGTCTTTTACATGAAAGAAAGAAACATCTAAATAGTTGTCCTCGATCTATGAGGACATACCACTTAGCCTTGAAGGAATCTCAATCCAAGCCCTTGATCAGAGAGAAGCAACTTACTTGCCGGAACCTACACTTGTAGTAAAATAAGAGAAATATGGGTTAGCACACAAAAATGTACTAACTATGATCACCATGCAAAAATATGCTTTAAAAGGGACATTTTTGTTGGAAACCATGCATCATGCCACTTTTTAGAAATATCATGTACATTAGTATAAGAGACATAAAATACAAGTATAATCATCATACAAGTCATAATCATCACATTAGAACATAATCAACATATAAGACAATTCATTACCTTGAACTTCCACCTCAAATAACCCCAAGCCATACCAAGTGCAATGTATGGATAGCGTCCCATACCACCATCCACACTAGGTACCACATCAAGGCCACCAAAAGTGAACTTACCGTACATCCTTTCCATCTTTACACAATACTAATACTTAATAGACATAAACATTTCGTAAGTCCTGACAAGGGAAAATAACTCATAATACAACCCTAGTATAGCATGCATTATCACACTAGGCATTTAAGTCAACATTTTTCATTAGCTTCATTTAGAGCACTTTCATAGAATAGTCATTAAGACATTAGAGAACTCACTATGACCCTCTCAAAGCCTACTCGTGCAACGCATGGATGATATCACATACTACCACCCACACTTCATAGAACTTCTCAAGAAACCATAATGCACATCTCACATGATGTGAATAAGCATTAACCGATATAGACCATGAGAGAAAACCGTGGAATCCGGTGTCATATAACCCCATACCGTAAAAAGGTATCCTACTTGCCTAAGGTAGAACTATATGCATTTATCTTTGGTGGATCCACTAGCTAGATATATGTGGGCACATAGTTTATGAGATAAGAAAGATGATCATTGAAACCCGGCCTAAACAACGAGAGAGTCTTCATCTAACCAAATCCACTTGGGGCTTAGCCTCTATTCCCATAGAGTATTTCATTACTTTAACATCATCACAGACGAGAGGGTGCCATTAGCCTACAGACCTAAAGTACATTCATTAACACATGAAAGAGCGCCATAAGCCTACCAATTCAAGGTATATTTATATACATATGAAAGGGCGACATAAGCCTACTGATTCAAGGTACATTGGGAAAGCTAATTGAATCCACATGAAAGGGCGGCATGAGCATACCAATTCAAGGTTCATCATTAACATTCATGGAAGGGCTCCATAAGCCGACCAATCCCAAAGTTCATTAACATCATTAATGGAAGGGTGCCATAAGTCTACCGATCCCCAAGGTTCATTATTAACATGTGTGGAAGGGGGACATTAGCCTACTGATCCTTCATTAAAAAATATATAATGCATTCATCTATACAAGAAAAGGATGTATAGTGTCTACCAATTCAAGATATACAATTACCATGAAGAACCCTTCACATTCCATCATCACATTCAAAAGTGTCAAATTGAGAAATATCCTTTCAATAATAACACATTTACATTCAATACATGATCACCTTAACTTAATTAGATTCACATTCCTATACAAGATATCATGATAATACCCAATCCCCCATAATATGCCCTTTAAGGCCATGAATCTCAAATCACCAACACACCAACAATTTACTACAATTAAGGCATGTATAATGATACAATTAAATAACCCAAAGCAATTTAGACAATTTCTATTCACATGCTTTCATAATCAACAATCCCACTTCATAAAGGCATAGTTAAGGAATTGAGAGAATTCATGGGTTCACAGAGTATTTTCATAATAAATCATCAATTAAACACTAAAACAATCATAATATATCATTAATAATCATTTGAAAACTTTTGAAGAAGGAACCCATGAGTTAGAGTAAAAACCCTAGGTTTTGAGAAACTTGAAACCTTCGAAATTTACTTTTGAATGGACTCTAGGGGTGAAAGCTACTCCTATATGAAGGATCACCATACTTTTCTTCTGATTCCCAAGGAATTTGAAGAAGAAATGACTTTAATCCACAACCCTAGCTCCCACTTCTTCTTCTTTTTCTTTGGGAACTTCTAGAGAGAGAACTTTTTGAAAGGAGGAACTCTTGATTTGATTTGGGAAAATAAGGAGTAAATGACTTATTTTAAGACTTAAAACTATATATACTAGTAATATAAAACAATTAATATCCACCCCACATAATAATTAATTAAAACAAAATTACTTAAAAGACCTCAACTAAGGCAGCCCCGTCAGGGACCACGCCCAATTTGACGGGTCGTGAGAGGCACCACAACTCGTGGTGGTGCCCATGGTCCCTTGACCAGTGTGCTTCTCCACCTTGACAATCCTTCAAGGGCCTGAGGGAAGACCACGAGACCTCCCACGATCCGTGGTCAAGACCACGAGTCATGGTGATGGTCGTGGTCATATAGGTAGTAGCTTGGCCAAGTTTCCTTGCTTTCCCTTGAGCCTAAGTGATCTTCACGACCACTTATAAGGACCGTCTAGGGCACCACGGCTCGTGGTGGTGCCCATGGTCTCTGGAGAAGTAGCTTTCTCAACTTTGCACAACTCCCACCAAGCTAAGGCAACCCCATAAGCCTTCCCGTGGTCCGGGGTCATTACCACGAGCCGTGAAGTGGCTCGTGAAGGGAAGCCTTAGCTTGGCACCTCACAAGGGCACACAGCCTTGCCAACCACGGGTGGAACCATTACTTATGGTGGCCACCATGGGTCGTGAAGACCCTCGTGGTCATGGTAGAAAGTGGCAAAGCCTAGTTTTTAGGCAGCCTTGGCCCCTCACCATGGCCTTCACCCGAAACCCTTAGCCCTTGCCCTTAACCCTTGGTGTTAACCCCCGTGTTTAGGCTCTAGTTTAACCTATCATTTTTCGAGTCGTTACAAGAATTCAGTCAGATTCTTCATTAGACCTAGGGTTTCTAAAACCTTGGATAATTGTTGTGATTTAGTTGTTATAGTGTTCTTAATCAGATTATCATCTCTTCGTGGAATCGTTACTTAGTTCCTTGCATGAAACTCAGAACCCTAGTTTTGTAGATTCTCTTAGTACATGAATTACACTTGCTAGGTCGGTTAAACAGATACACATGCCTCATTTTGAATGTTTCATTGTCAGTACATAAATTTTGCATTCTCAGTTAGCATGTTAGAATATTGAGCCAATCTAGCATTTTAGTTATTTTGTGTCATACAAATTTCCAGTTGCGACTCAGCTTAGCACCGAGTTGGAATAAGGTTCAGCATACCCTCATAGTCCTAGAACTATATACCCCCATAGGTTTATAAGTCCCCTCTGTGGGCAACATATTTAGTGGTAACGTTTGTCATGCCTTTATAGCGTGGCAAGGAATATTGGGTCCTCTCGATGGGGCGTATACCTCGGACTCTGTGTTTAGCTCATGTAGTTTTATGTCGGTTAATAGTAGCGTCTACAGTCGTACTCTAGTGAATTTGACCAGGTTTTCAGTTATACCTCAGTATTCAATCACAACAAGTTTTGGTCATGATAAGTACTTGGTCATTAGTTAAATTTTTTAGTTATATTACAGTATCTATGTTTTTGTTCAGATTGTGTTATTGCTCAGTTATGTTTACTCTGCTCATGTATTTTGTTCAGCTATATTCTATATCCTGCATTCTTAGTACATTCTAACTACTGACGCATATTCTGCGCTACATCATTTCAGATGTATGTTTAGGTATCTAACATCCAGATCACGCATAGATCGATTCTGGACCCGTATTCGGCAACTTTAGTGGTAAGTCCTCATACTTTGAGGACAATAGACATGTTTTTCATATTCAGTCTTTTATTTCAATTTTAAGGTTTGCTATAGTTAGCTGGGGGCATATCCGAGCAACTCTACTCAGCAGAGGCTTTTCAGACATAGTATTAGATTCATCTTTAGGTTTTGAGTGATTTTTAAGTATCACTAAAAATCTTAGAATGTTTTATATCTATAAATTCAGACTAGATGGGTATTCCCCACTTTCAGTTATCAATTGAGTAAGCTTCCGTATTACTTTATATTTTTCTTAGATATGTTCAGTATGCTTATGATATGCCAGAAACAGGATTAGCTTGGGGTCATTCATGATCCTAGGTCCCGTGTTACGTCAATGGAGTAGCCTTGGGGCGTGACAAACTTGGTATCACAGTATTAGGTTCAAGAGTCCTAGCATGTCTGAAAGCCGCACTAAGTAGATTCTTTTTCATGGGTGTGAAATGCACCATATCTATGCGAGGGAAGCTACAAAGTTTTTTAAGAAAAACTTCACTTTCTTTGCTATTCTTATCGTGTGTGAGTTTAAAATCTATTCAATCATCTTCTAACTCCTGTTCTTCACATTTCGGAAAATGCCTCCCAAAAGAGCTAATGCAAGGAATCAGCCAACAGCTCCCGTAGACCCATTGAAAGAGCAAGTCATGCATGCCGAGTTTAGTGCTGGTTACCAAATACTTGATTAGTCCATGACTACCCAGGTCAAACTATAGGTTGTGGTCCCAACTTTGCCACAGACTAACACTGCTAGAACAAGAATCCAAAACATTACTTGGATAAACGCTAAAGGGTCTCATGAGTCTAAGTCAAAATAAGATCCACAAAATTTTCTCGATGACAGCTAAAAGGTAACAAACATTATGGACGTCACTCAAGTCGATAGTGCAAATTTGGCCGCCTATTAGTAGATGGGAGTGGCCTATACTTGATACCAACAGTGGAATGAATCTTGTGGTATTAATGCATGTCTAGAAACTCTCTTACTTTCATTCTTAGTTTCTACTCAAGTTTGTGACCTAGTTATACCTAGATGGGTAAATTGAAATTGCCACATCACAGTCTCTCAGAAAGTTACCTCGGCATACCTTTAGAGTTAGAAATGTTAGATTTTGATATCATTCTAGGCATGGATTGGTTACATTCCTGTTATGACTCAGTCAATTGTAGCTTAGTGCCTATGGGTCGATTTATCTCTTAGCTTAAGGCTAGAAGGATGATCTCTAAATGGTATGACTATCATCTTGTTCGAGTTAAGGATTCAAACTCTGAAATACCAACTCTTGAGTCAGTCCCAGTAGTAAATGATTTTCCAGAAGTGTTTCAAGAAAATTTTCCAAGAGTTCCTCCCGTAAGGGAAATCAACTTCGGAATAAATCTCCTTCAAGATACCCAGCCTATTTCGATTCCTACTTACAGAATGGCTCCGACTGAGCTTAAGGAATTGAAAGAACAGTTAAAAGACCTTTTAGATAAGGGCTTTACCAGACCTAGTATCTCTCCAAGGGGTGCTCCAGTTTTATTTCTGAAAAAAATGACGGTTCTCTCAGAATGTACATTGATTACTGCCAATTGAAAAAAGTCACAATCAAGAACAAGTACCCTATCCCCAAGATTGATGACTTGTTCGACCAACTTCTGGGTGCTAGTTATTTCTCGAAGATAGACCTCAGATCTGGCTATCACCAGCTTAGAGTTAGAGAGAGTGACATTCTGAAAGCAACCTTCAGAACTAGGTATGGTCATTATGAATTTGTAGTTATGTCATTTGGACTAACAAATGCTCCTGCAACTTTCATTGACTTAATGAACAGGGTTTTCAAACAGTATTTGGTTTTGTTCGATATTGTCTTTATAGATGATATCCTCATTTATTCTTTCAATGAGGAAGATCATACAACTCATCTGAGATTTGTTCTGCAAATTCTAAAGGATTGCCAGTTATTCGCTATGTTCAGCAAACGTGAATTATGGTTATAGTCAGTCGCTTTCCTTGATCATATGGTATCTAGCGAAGGAATATGAGTCAATTCTCAGAAAATAGAGGCAGTGAAATAGTGGCCCAAAACCACCTCTCCAAAATATATCAGGAGTTTCTTAGGCTTGGCTGGTTATAATAGGAGATTTGTCAAAAAGGATTTTCATCCATAGCTTCCCAATTGACCAAGTTAACCTAGAAAAAGGTTTAGTGTCAGTGGTCACATGAATGTGAGAAAAGCTTCTTAGAATTGAAGACTAGGTTAACCACAACTATAGTCTTGACTCGACCAGATAGTTCAGACGGTAAAGTAATTTATTGTGATGCATCCAGGGTCGGCCTAGGTTGTGTGTTAATGCAGCGAGGTAAGGTCATAACTTATGCTTCTAGACATCTTAAGGTCCATGAGAAGAAATACCTGACTCATTACCTCAATCTTGCAGTTATAGTATTTTCCCTAAAGATTTGGAGACATTACTTCTATGGTATTCACGTAGATGCGTTCATAGATCATAAAAGCCTCTAGTGTGTGTTCACCCAGAAAGAGTTGAATCTACGTCAGAAAAGATGGTTTGAATTCATCAAGGACTATGAGATGAATGTTCTTTACCATCCTGGTAAGACTAATGTAGTGGCTGATTCTCTCAGCAGACTGCCTATTGGTAGTATAGCACATGTTGAAGAAGAAAAGAAGGAATTAGCAAAATATGTTCACCGGCTTGCTCGCTTAGGAGTTGTTCTTAAGGACATGTCAGATGGCGATGTGATAGTCCAGAATAGATCAGAATCTTTATTGGTAGCGGAGGTTAAGGAAAAACAAGATAGTGATCCTATATTGCTTTAGTTGAAAGGTGCAGTTCATTAGCATAAAGTAAGGGTTTTCTCCCAAGGGGGACATGGTGTACTTCATTACCAGGGTCACTGATGTGTTGCTAAAGAGGGTGAATCGAGGCATCAGATCCTTAAAGAAGCCCATAACTCTAGGTATTCCATTCATCCAAGTGCTACTAAGATGTTCCATGATCTGCATGAAGTCTTTTGGTGGAACGACATGAAGAGGGACATAGAAGATTTTGTGGCTAAGAGTCCTAATTGTCAGCAGGTTAAGGTAGAACATCAGAAACCAGGAGGTATGACTCCAGAAATTAACATTCATACGAGGAAGTGGGAAGTGATAGACATGGACTTCATTAAGAGTTTTCCTCGTACTCACAGACATTATGACTCCATTTGGGTAATAATAGACAGAGTTACTAAGTTCGCTCACTTCTTGACTGTCAACACTGCAGATTCAGCAGAGGACTATGCTAAACTCTACATCCATGAGATAGTTAGATTACATGGGGTTCCTTTTTCTATTATCTCAGATAGAGGTCCTTAGTTTACCTCTTATTTCTGGAAATCGTTTCAGAAAGGTCTTGTACCTAGGTAAATTTCAGCACAACATTTTATCCACAGACAGATGGTTAGGCTGAACGTACTATTTAGACCTTAGAGGAATTGTTGAGAGCTTGCGTGATTTATTTCAAAGGTAGTTGGGATGATCACGTACCTCTCATAGAGTTTGCTTATAATAATAGCTTCCACTCCAGTATTCAGATGGCCTCATATAAGGCACTATATGGGCGTAGATGCAGATCCCCAATGGTTGGGTTGAAGTAGGTCAAGTAACCTTGATTGGGCCAGATTTAGTTCATGATGCTATGAAAAAAGTTTAGCTCATTAGGGATAGACTAAAGACAGCCCAGAGTCACCAGAAGACCTATACATATGTGAGGAGAAGGGACTTAGAGTTTGAAATTGGTGATTGGTTTTTCCTGAAAGTGCCACCTATGAAGGGGGTGATGAGATTTGGCAAGAAAGGGAAGCTTAGTCCTAGTTATGTAGGTCCTTACAAAATCCTGAAAAGGGTTGGTAATGTGACTTATGAGTTAGAGTTGCCAGCAGAACTAGCAGGGGTACATCCCGTCTTTCACGTTTCCTCGTTGAATAAGTGTGTGGGTGATTCGACATCAATAGTACCATTAGAGAGTGTGGTTGTGAAGAATAGTCACATTTATGAAGAGGTGCAAGTTGAGATCCTTGACCGTCACGCTCTTAGGTTGAGATATAAAGAAGTCGCTTCAGTGTGTTTTGTAGAGGAGTCAGTCCGTAGAGGGAGCTACTTGGGAAACAGAAGCAGCTGTGAAGGCAAAGTATCATCATCTCTTTCCTTCCGATTCTATTTCAACTTCAGGTAATAGTTCCTCTCCAGTATCTCAGTTAACTCTTGTGTAAATTCAGTCTCAGTATCTTCTTCCTTCAGTTGCACTTGCATTTCAACATATTTCCAAGATTCTTGGAACTCAGTTCAGCCAGAATTCAATTCTAGTACCTAGTGGCAAGGATTTTAGCTCCTTCCCTCCATACTCATCTAGTTAGACTTCATTCAAGGACGAATGTTCCCAAAGGGGAAATATTGTAAAAAATACTTGTACTTTTTAGAAAAAACTGGTGAACCATGGAGGGGTTCACGGGCCGTGATCATGACCATGGTCTGTTACCCTCATCATAGTTCACACCCTACCAGGAGTGGTGGACCATAGGACCCTTCATGGGTCGTGGATCCCCACACGAATAGTGGGAAGGCTCGTAGAAGCGAGGAAAAAACACCCAAGGCTCAGGTCTAAGACCACAGAGTCGTCCTTGGGCCGTGGTCTTGATGCCAGGCCGTGGTGAGGCTCGTAAAGCTAAACCAGTAGGCCCCTAGCCCCAAGTGAAGAACCACGGTGGCCTTCACGGTCTTTGTTCCTTCACACAGTCCATGAAGTGGACCATAGAGAGGAGTGGCTAGAAACCAATAGACACTGACCAAAACAACTACCCCTTTGAAGGGCCATGGTCCCTTTAACGGTGAGTTAGTGGCTCCGTGGTCGGCCCTTGTCAGATATATGTTAGGGTCGATTTCATCTTTTTTCCTATACTTTGGGCATTTAAACTACGTTATTTAATATCTAAACTAGGCCATTTTACGCAGTTTAAGCCTTGTAATTTAGTCAGAATCTACCCTAAACGATCATTCACCAAAACATAGAGCAAAATAGGAGAGAAGGTCGACTAGCCTCTCAAGAACATCCAACAGATTTCTTCAGTTCCAGCCCCGAAATCAAAGGATTTTTCTGTGAATATTTTCCCCAGGTATGTGGGACTTCACTAGTGGATTCCTTTCATCAATTAGGTCCCTAGAATTCAGTCAGATTTTTCATTCTCTATATCTTGATTTGATCTAGGGTTTCTCAAACCTTGCATAATTGTTGTGATTTAGTTGTTATAGTGTTCTTTATTAGATTATCATTTCTTCGTGAAATCATTACTTAGTTCCTTGCATGAAACTCAGAACCATGTTTGTTTAGATTCTCTTAGTTCATGAATTACACTTACTACGTCGGTTAAACAGATACACATGCCTGAGATTTTGAATGTTTCATTGTCTGTACATAAATGTTGCATTCTCAGTTAGCATGTCAGAATATTGAGCTAATCCAGTATTTTAGTTATGTTGTGTCATACACATTTCCAGTTGAGAGTAGGCTTAGCATCGACTTGGATTAGGGTTCAGCGTACCCTCATAGTCCCAAAAATACGTGACGTAGTTTTATAAGGCCCCTCGGTGGGTAACAGATTTAGTGATCACACCAGTCATGTCTTTATACCCCTAGCAAGGTATATTGGGTCCTCTCGATGAGGAATATACATCAGACTCCGCATTTACCTCACGTGGTTTTATGTCGGTTAATAGTAGCTCCCACAGTCAAACACTAGTGCATTTGACAAGGTTCTTAGTTATATCTCAGTATTCAGACTCAACATGTTTTGTTCATGATTAGTACTTGGTCATTGCATTTAACTCAATTTTTCAGTTATATTTCAGTATCTATGTTTCTTTTTAGAACGTGTTATTGCTCAGTTATGCATGTTCAGTTCATGTATTTTGTTCATCTATATTCTATATCCTGCATGTTCAGTACATTCCAAGTACTGACGCATATTCCGCGCCACACCCTTCAGTTTGCCTAAAGTTGTAACTCGCCAAAGTCACTTGGTGACTCGCTGAGTGGACCTTCAGTTTTCCTAAAGTTCCAGCAAAACAACCTATTGACAAAACCAACTTGGCTAGCAATTGGACAACTTGGCGAAACGCCGATCAAGCCCGCCAAAAGATCCAAAATAATTTAACGAAGAAGCAAAGACAAATGGTAACAAGAGGAGCAACTCGGTGGATCACCGAACATGTCGGCTAGCCAGACTTACTTCACAGAATTTGCTCTGTGTTAAATTTTTGGGAACGTATAAATACAACTTTTAAAAGAATAAAATGAGTTCCCACATTATTTACCTCTGAGTTTTTGAGAATTTTTATATTCTAGAACATGGTCATTGTATTTTGAGTTCTTAGGATTTACATTCCGAGATGGTATTTGTTTTAGCTTGGATTTCAACATTTGGGGATTGTAGATCATTAGCAAATCTGATGCAAAACTTTGTTGGTAACGATTTCTTGCTTTCCACTATGCTTAGCTAAAACCCCATACCTTGGGGGTATGATTATGTAGTTAAATGCGTTAATTAGCCGATTGGTATTGTTAGTTGATGATTTTAATGTTGTTTTAAAGTGGGTTCAATTAATTGTTCATTTTTTAATCTAGGAATTGTAGTTGCAAATGCAAATCTAGTTTAGTTCTCTATTCTTGCTTGAGAAAGAGGTAATAGAGTAGAATTATTGATTGATAGTTGTATTGATTGCGTCTCTAAAATCTAGCTTGCGAAAGTGGGTTTGATTGTGTCTTTACAAATCCAGCTTGAAAGAGTGGATTAATTAGGGAATTGAATTGTTTGGTTATGTTGTGCTTGTTGTGGTTCGAAAGAACTCTCTTGAAATGCAATAGTTGATTGAGAAATGGCTATTGTACTCAAAACGTAGCCTACCCACTTAGAATTAACAACTTTGAACAACTAGTAATCACCCATCACGCGAAATTAACATTCAACTGCTCACACTCCTAAGGTCCAATCTCTACTTGTTTACTTACAGTGTTATTTGTCTTAAATTGGTTACCCAAATCCCTCCCCCCCCCCCCATTTCATATTAATCGATGAAACTTTATGATTTGGTATAATGTTACGAAACCTTTAATTGTACAAACAATTAGGACGCATATTTACTTCTTAATTGAACTCTTTACCGTATCACTCCTTGTGGGAACGACCTCAACTCTTGGTTGGGTTTATACTTGTTAGCGACCGACTACACTTAGAATTAGATGAAGTGTAGTTAAGTGATATCAGTATGGACCATTCCTAATTAACTATAACACTATTAAGGTAAGTGGTATGTTAATGAATTGTCCATTATTCTTACTCATGAACAGTGAAGAATTAAGAAATAAGGAGGTAATTTTATTAACCTCATTGGTTAAGGAGCTGGTAAAAGACTTAAAGTGAAGGTCAATAAGTTAATGAAGAACATAGCACCTTCTAAAGCTTCACATGATAGTCGTAAGGAACTCAAAGTTGATGTATGTCGTTTCTATAGAAAGGAAGATACTATCATAAAAATTGACAGGAACGTAAAACCTGGCTGAAAAAGAAAGGGACATTTAGTGTTTTCGTATATTTCGAACCAAATTTAGTAGAAATTCCTAATAATACTTGGTTTCTTGATTTTGGTGCAACTACTCATGTATTCACTACGTTGCAAGGATTCACTATGATCCAAACTACAAATCCAAATAAGCATTTCTTGTTCTTGGGAAATTGTATGAAAACTCAAATTGAAGGCACATGGACTTATTGGTTGATCTTGGAAACTGGACATCACCTTGAACTATTACAAACCTTCATGTTCCTTCAGTTTCTAGAAATTTGATTTCTCTTTCAAGACTTGATGTTTATGGATTTGATTTTAAGTTTGGACATGGATGTTTCAATTTATATAAGAATATTGTTTATATGTTTTTGGTGTTCTTATTGATGGTTTATATAGATTGAAAATCGATAATATTCTTTTTGGAATCCCTTCTTATTATTAATAAAAATGTTGAAATTAAACTTAGTTCGCTAAATGAAATATTTGCTTACTTGTGGCACAGGCGTTTAGGTCATGTATCCAAAGAAAAATTAAAAATATTAGTAAAGAATGAGATTCTTCTGTATCTAAATTTTTTTATCTTGATATATGTTTGCATTGCAGTAAAGGAAAGCAAACATACTAAAATATGTGCCATAAGGAGCACTACGCTTCTTGAAATTATATATACTGACATTTTCGGGCCCTTTTATTTTCCATCTTTTGATTGGGAAATTTTTTTTATCACCTTTACCGATGATTTTTCACTTTATGGATTTATCTATTTGTTGAAAGAAAAATCTCAAGCAACGAACACTCTCAAGGTGAGCATTAATGGCATGACCCGACTTCCCAAGTAATGACGGCACTTACTAAATCCACCAGTAGGTAATTCGACCCCGAACCCAAAAAGAGAAGTACTGATTATAAGGGTATAACTAAACGAAAAATAATACTAACAATAAGATAAGTGTAACACCCGGAAAACTAGTAGGTGAAACTAGAGCCTTACGGGAGATTTTTAGAGTTTGATGTGTGGGTTAATGTTTTAAAATGGATTCCTGTACCTAGGACGAGGTGTTTAGGGTTTAAACGACAAGGTACGACCCCCCCCCCCAAGGACCAACCAAGGGTCCTTGAGTAGGATCCTAAAGCCTAACCCCAAATCTTCCCAAAGCAGCCCAAAATAGTGACCTACGGATGGGACTTACTGGGCGTAGGTCAATCCATGCCCCGTAGCACCTAGTTGTGGGTCAAGGTCCAATTTTTGGAGCTGCAGGTCATGAGCTACGGACCTACAGGACGGCCAGTAGGCCCATCCACAGACCGTAGGTCATGCCTGTAACCTTCCCAATCTCTGCCTAAGGTAAGTCATTTTAGGTAATTGCTAATGTAATTATTTTAACGTGGGGTCATTTTATAATGTTTTAATAAACTTGTATTAGTAATTTTAAAGCACTAACTAACCCCTATACTTCATAAATCCCAAGACCAAAATCATAACCAAATTAACCCTCTCCAAAATCTTCTCTCTAAAACTCCATTGAATAAGAAGAAGAAAATCAAGTTAGGGCTTGAAGAAGGAAGATTTTTTACTCGAATTTGTTGGATTTCTTCACCTAAGGTGTTGTAGTCTTTGATTCATGGAATGCTTTCATCCATGAAGTCCTCAAACTCTCAATTTCAAAGTAGAAGAGTCTCCAAAACCTAGGGTTTTCACTCCAAGTCATGGATTCTTTCTAAATATATTTTCAATGATTTAATTATCTTATATTATGATTGAGTTTATGTTTTATGGTGGTTTTATGGTAGTTTTATGATAAAATCTCCCATGAATCCATGAATTACCCCAATTTCCCAAATTGGATATTAAACTGTGGGTGTTGATTGGTATTAGTAGAATGTTATAGAATCATGAATATAATGAATTGATTACTTGAATTATGTATTAATTGAGGAATATCTATGGTTTTGATGTTGAATTTCCTCCAAGAACCCATGAACCCCCATGTCCCCAATTTGTGACTATGTGATGTGGGTGAATTGTGGTGAGATGAATATTATGATATGATTTTCTAGTAGTTTAGTTATTTGAATCATGTTACCATGTATATATAATCTAGTACTTCTAGTTAGATTTGTTGAATGTGATCTATATTCCTTGTAGGGCAAAACTTGAGAATTAGCTATGTGTGTGAGACTTGTGTGTATACAATTAGATTGCTTTGAGAGTAAAGTGAGTATACTATAATCTAATTGCAGTGTTGAATGGATGATTATCCTCATTTACACACTTAGTTATGAATATCATACAATGTGAAAGGCTTTTCACATATAGTGATTCTAAAGTTTGAAGACTAGTCTCACCTAATGAGTTTGGGAGCTTTAGCATGAGTTTGTTGGATTGAGTGTCAAGACACCCTTCCATAATTATCAATTTAGCTCAAGACTTACTATAAACTCAATGGGAATTATGCTTAGCACAAGTGGATAGTGATATGAGATTGAAGCCCTCATGATAGGAGAGGTCGGATTTCTAGGAACAATCTCTTGGAATGGAAGCCCTTACGTTATTAGAGGTTGAGTTTTCTAGTAGTAATATCCTTATCCCATAAACTATGTGCCCACATAGGTCTTTAGCTATTGGATCCACCTAATCTAATAGTTGAGTTCTACCTTAGGCAAATAGGACACCCCTTTTCTGTGTGGGGTAGACACCGAATTCCATGAATAAGCTCTCATGGTCTATGTTGGTTAAAGCTAATTCCCACAAGGTCAAGTTTAGGATGAACTATGGATATTAAAGAAGTACTAATTAGTGTAGGTGGGGGGTATGGGACTTCATCCATGCATTGCACAAGTAGGCTTTAGGAGTAGTTATGGTAAGTTCCTCTTTTGTTATGATTATTCATGTAGTGAATGTGTTTGTGACTAGATGCCAATTGCATTTGATGTTAATGCTACTTGTAATGTAGTAGAATATTTTCATTGTTGCCGTGAGTTTTTTTCCTTTAGGTGGTTAACTAAAAGTGAGTGTTTCCTTGTTTATGAGAAATAGGCTAAGGGTGAGATTAAAAGATGGTAAATATGAATAAGGATCTAAAGTGACTTGCTTAGTATGGGTGGGATTATGGGATCTTACCTATGCATTGCACAAGCTTGCCTTGAGGTGGCTCATGAAATGTTTCTCTCATGACATACTAAAACTAGATTGTATTGACTATGGATATGTTCCTAATGATATTTCTTATACTCACTAGTTGTGATTGTTATCGACCATGCTATAGTCTATGCCTTGTCATGATGTCTCTTATGCTTATGACTTGTGTTTTCACACTAACTTCTAAATTTTGGTTTAAACTAGCAAAGTGCATGCAATCAACTAAAATGTCCCTTTTAGCATGTTTCCAATGGTTTTTATGCATGGCTATGATACTTCGTGCATTTTTGTAGTAACCCATATTTCTTCTACCTTTTTCACAAAGTTTATGGTTCAGCGATATCGACCTCCATCCTCGTGGCTAGGATCATAGTAGATCAAGAAGAAGAGGCTTGGTGAGTCCTCATAGTATTTGATGGCTTGACTATTATGTCCTTAAGTCTTTCTTTTATACTTTAGACTTTTGCATGGGCTACGTCCCAAAGTGTGATTCAAGTGTTGTAGATAGTTTGAGACATAGTGTTGTAGACTCCCACTTACTTTTATAAAAGACATCGAAAAAGAAAATTTTTAAATTTCTGCACTATTTCCTATGTTCTTATGTTATGATATGCTAAGAAGCTTGTTTGAGGCTCTTCAGAGTCTTTTACGCCGTGTTACGTCTAAGGGATACTCCTGGGTTGTAACAAACATGGTATCAGGGCACAAGATTTTGGGATGGTTCTAGGATGTCTCAAACCACGTCTAGTAGAGTCTTGTTCATAAATGTGAAGAGCGTCACATTTATGAATAGGAGGCTATTGGATGTTAGGAAAACTTCACTTTTGCATTCTCTAAGTTGTACCATAGAGTAGCTTTATTAGGACTTTTCCTAATTTGTGCCCTATGGTTTTCAGGATATGACTACCTCAAGGACTAACGTTGAAAGGAATAAGGAAGATAATGTGGGGCAAGGGGTTCCTCTCCAAGCTCCTCCCCAAGGTCCAATTGTCTCTATAGGGAATAATGTGACTAATAAGAAGGTTAGGTTGGATTTTCTAATATTCGCTCAAGTCATAACGGCTTAAGTGACTCGGGAGGTGGTAGCTCTGGTTGATCCTATAATGAGTATGACTACATTGAGAGTGAGAGCTTTTGTGAGGATGAACCCTCCGGAGTTTTATGGCTCCAAAGAGGGAGAGTGTCCTCAAAAGTTTATAGATGAGGTCTCTAAGATGTTGGACTTGGTGGGAGTGACTTCGGTAGAGAAGGCGGAGTTGGCCTCTTGTCAACTCAAAGGGGTTGTTCAAGGTTGGTTTAATCAATGGAAAGGGGATAAACCGGTAGGTAGAGATCCCATAGAGTGGGAAATGTTCAAGAGTGCTTTTCTAGATAGGTTATTCCTTTTATAGTGAGAGAATCTTTGGTGCTTGAGTTCATTAACCTTAGGAAAGGAGATATGAATGTTAGGGATTAGGCATTGAGGTTCAACCAATTGTCTAAATATGTTCCAATTCTAGTGTCTGATCCTAGGTCGGAAATGAGTGTCGAGTTTATCCGATCTAGTGGAAAAAGAATGTCCCATGGCCATGCTTGATCATGATATGAATATATTTTGCCTTGTGATTTTTTCTCTCCAAATTGAGGAAGAGAAACATGGAGAAGGGTTGAGGGAGTAAAAGGGGTTGAGGATTGAGGATGACTTTTTTTTCTCTTGAAAGGTCCTTCGGAAAAGGTCCTTATAAGTTTTTCCCAAGGTTTAGTGAAGAGAGGGTGTCTAACCCTAAGCCTCAAAGAGGGAGCAATATTGAATCAGTGTTACTTAAGCCTTCTTGCAATATATGTGGAAAGAAGCATTACGGTTGGTGTTTAGCCGGTATGGAAGGTTGTTATGGCTGTGGTGGGAGTGACCACAAAATGAGAGAGTGTCCGCTACTTGCTACTAGGGGAAGAGAGAGGAAGAAATTTGGGTCCGATGCTCTCCAAGCTAGAGGTGAACAAGAGTGTCCTCCAAATGTTGCTCCCGATATGTATTTCATGCTTATTTAGAACAAATGTTGCTCCCGATATGTATTTCATGCTTATTTAGATTCCGGTAGTTCTTGTCTTATGTGAGTTGATAGATTTGCAATGATGGGCTTTTATGTTGTATTTAGTATAAATGAGTTTCATTATGGTTATGTGTGTTTGTTGGTAAAACCCAACTTAGTCATGATGAGTTTTAGGGTGTGTTGGTAGATTTGATGGATAAAGTGTTTGAGTGATGCCTAGAGGTTTTGCGTGGGTAGCTTCCTCTTAAAGAAGGTAGGAGTGTAATTCACTATGGTTTAGAATCACCTTGTGTAATGGATGTGAAAGTTGAGTGATAACTTGCTCCAACCTTAGAGTTAAAAGAAATGGTGCTTAGAAAAGTCCGTATAGGCTTACTCCCAAGGGGGAGATAATGTGCTTAGATGGAAGAGTGGTTTGGTGTTTTAGATGTTCATGATTTGGATTTTCCGTATAGGCTTACTCCCAAGAGGGAGATAATGCATGATGGGCTACTAGTCTTGAGTCTTTAATTCCGTAAGGTGTCTAGATCATCATTGGAGGACGAATGTTCCCAAGGGGAGATATTGTACACATTCCTATATTTGTTCATCACTTGTTCTTCCTAAAAATGTGAAATATGTGAGAGTTAATTGATGTACTGGTTGAAAGTCCTTTGGGTTATCAAGTTGTGTATAATCGAATTTTCTGTGATTGTCCTTTCGTGATTCAAAAACTAGTCTTCCCTGCTGATTTGATTGAAATGCCCTTCAACGATTTTGATGTTATTATCGGGATGGATTGACTTTATAAATATCATGCAGTGGTAGATTGTAGGTCTAAGCATGTGACTTTTAAAGATCCTACATTTTCACACATCATTGTACAAGGTGAAAGATCATTGACATCTAGTATTATTTCTACGGCCTTGGCAAGAAGATTGATGCGTCAAGGTTGTGGGGCATACCTTGCTCACATAGTTGATACACAGTTGGAGAGTCCTTGTATCAAGGACATACATCTGTATGTGATTTCCTAGAAGTCTTCCCAGAAAATCTTCCTGGGTTGCCCCCGAAAAGAGGGTTAAATTTCCAATCGCGATTATTCCTCAATATACCCCTATATCTATCGCTTCTTATAGAATGGGCAAGAACTTATTGAGAAGGGTTTTATTCGACTTAGTGTTTCTCCTTGGGGAGCCCCTATTTTATTCGTCAAGAAGAAAGATGGCACTCTTAGGCTTTGTATTGACTATAGACAATTGAACAAAATAACAATCAAGAATAAATCTCCACTACCAAGGATTGATGATTTGTTTGACAAACTAAAGGGTGCTAAAGTATTTTCAAAAATTGATTTAAGGTCTGGATATCACCAACTGCGTGTTAGAGAGAGATATTCCTAAAACTGCTTTTAGAACTCGATATGGTCATTATGAATTTTTGGTGATGCCGTTCGAATTGACAAATGCTCATGCGGTATTCATAGATCTAATTAACTGAATATTCAAGCCTTATCTTGATCAGTTTGTGTTTGTCTTTATAGATGATATTTTATTATTTTCCAGAAGTAGTGAAGACCATGATATAAACCTTCGAATTGTTTTGAAAATTTTGATGGAAAAATATCTTTATGCTAAACTTTCCAAGTGTGAATTCTGGCTTGATGAAGTAGCTTTTCTAAGATGTTGTATCAACTGAAGGCGTGAAGATGGATCCTAGTAAGATACAAGAAGTTGTTGAATGAGACCTCCAAAAAGTCCAACTGAGGTAAGAAGTTTCTTGGGCTTAGTAGGATACAACAGAAGATTTGTGAAAGGCTTTTCCATTATGCCTCCCCTTTGACTAAGCTATTGCAAAAGGAAGTAAAGTTTATTTGGGATGACAAATGCCAAGAGAGCTTTGAAACTCTCAAATCCTTGTTGACTCAAGCACCTATACTTACTCTACCAATTGAAGGGAAAGAGTATGCAGTATACAGTTATGCTTCTCACAATGGTCTAAGGTGTGTTTTCATAAAAGAAAGGAAGGTTATTTCTTATGCCTCTCAAAATTTAAAACCGCATGAACTGAATTATCCTACTCATGATCTTGAACTTTCTGCTATAGTGTTCGCTTTAAAAATATGGCGGCATTGTTTGTATCGAGAGAAATGTCATATATTCACTGATTACAAGAGCTTAAAGTACTTGGGTACTCAGAAGGAGCCAAACCTAAGACAACGTAGATGGCTTGAACTCATCAAGGATTATGACTGCACGATTGATTATCATCCAGGTAAAAGCTATTGTGGTTGCATATGCCTTAAGTCGAAATTCCTTCGCAAGAATTTCTTTGAGTCCTTTGTCCGTTCTCCTTGAGTTAGGAGTCATGAATGTTTGTTTTACACTTGATTCAAATGGTTCAATTGTTGCTAATTTGCAAGTAAAGCCAATATTACTTGAACAGGTGAAAGAAGCACAAAAATTAGATGAGAAACTTCTAAAACTGACTAGAGATGTGCAAAATTGGCAAAAGCGTGATTTTACATTAACGGTGGATGGTGTCTTATTTTATCAAAATAGATTATACGTCCCTAATGATAAAAAATTGAGGAGAGAAATATTAAATGAAGCAGATACTTCACCATATGCAATGCATCCTGGAGGTACAAAGATGTACAGACCATCAAAGAACATTATTGCTGGAATGGTATGAAGAGAGACATTGCAGATTTCATTTCAAAATGTTTAGTTTGTCAACAAGTAAAGGCAGAACATCATGTCCAAGTTGGTTTGCTATAGCCCTTGTCGATGCCAGAATGGAAAGGGGAGAGAATAAGTATGGGCCTTGTTTCTGGACTTCCTCCCACACAAAGAAATCATGATGCAATATGGGTGATAGTGGACAGGCTAACCAAGAGTGCTTACTTCTTAGCAATTAGGATGGATTACTCACTTGAGCTTTTAGCCGAGTTGTACGTTAATGAGATTGTAAGACTACATGGGATCCCTGTGTCTATTGTATTTGACCGAGACCCAAGGTTTACATGTAGATTTTGGGGAAGCTTGCAGGAAACTTTGTGTACTAAGTTGAAATTTAGCATTTCGTTCCATCCTCAGACAGACGGTTAGTCGAAAAGAGTGATTCAAATTTTGGAGGATGTTCTCCGAGCTTGTATTATGGAGTTTGAGGGTAGTTGGGACAAGCATTTGGCTTTGATAGAATTAGCTCACAATATCAATTACCAATCCAGTATTGGAATGCCTCCATATGAAGCCTTATATGGAAGAAAATGACAGCCCCTCTTGGTTGGAGTGAAGTTGGTGAAAGAAAGCTTATTGGTCCTAAAATTGTGCAACAAATGAAGGACAAGGTAAAAATTATCAAGGATCGTCTAAAGATTTCTTCAGAAAGACAAAAGTCATTCGCAGATCTTAAAAGGCGTGACATTGAATATCAAGTTGGAGATAAAGTATTCTTAAAGGTGTCTCCATGGAAAAAGATTATGAGATTTGGTCAAAAAGGAAAAGTTAGTCCCCAATTTATTGGACCTTATGAGATACTTGAAAGGGTTGGACCAGTTGCATATAAATTAGCTTTGCCAACGGAGTTAGACAAGATCCACAATGTCTTCCATGTTTCTATGCTCAGAAGATATTGTTCTGATCCATCGCATGTTCTTCTAGTTGAATCAATTGAGGTTAATCCTGACTTCACTTATAATGAAGAACCTATCCAAATTGAAGCTCGAGAAGTAAAGCAACTTAGAAACAAGAGAATCCACTTAGTAAAGGTACTTTGGAGGAACCATTCTAGAAAAGAAGCTACCTGGGAGAGAGAAGAAGACATGAGGACCCAGTATCCGCACTTTTTTCCGGTCTGGTTTAAGGTAAATTTTGAGATGAAATTTCTTTAATGGAGAGAGAGTTGTAACACCCCTAAATACTAACCAAGAGTCGCTTGTCGATACACCATTGCTTAATTACTACAGTATGTTTTACTCTCATTTTGGAAATTTGAAATGTTGTGAAATTTGCAAACTTGGTTAACATAAAATATGATCGTAATTTAAGGGATTGTATTGGGGTATTTGCGTAATATTATAATTATAATTACCTATAACTTAAAAGGGAGGTGAGGGACATACATATAGGTATATATGTATGCATTTTGGGCAGCACATTTTTATTTGGGCAGCCACCTTTTAGTGAAAGCTGTGTATGTGATAAACATCACTTGTGGCCTATATTTTCACAACTCCTCTTGTGAAATTCGTTTTCCTGAAGTCTAAGAACCTTATAACTCTAGATAAACAGATTGTTATTCAAAATCACAAGAGAAAAACTTGGTCCTTTTGGCTTGAATTCGAGACACACCCTTCCCTTTGGTAAGTGATGAAATTTGTTTCCGAACTGGGTAGTGTTTAGTATTTTAAGCATATCTCTTTCTTTAGAACTTTTTTTATAGTGAATAAATATGATTTGGAAAGCTAATTTATATACCTACAACCCTTATGTTTATGTAAAACTCTACTTTAGCTATTATGGATTCGATATATGGTACGCAACACAAGACGACTTCTGTCCAAATTTCAGAATTTGAAATCCTGTATGATCAACTGTTAGTGTTTTGATATATCTGTTGTACACAATATATTTTTTGGTGATTCTTTATTATTTGGAACCTTAAGAGATGTACCTACATATTTCATGAAGGATATACAGTCCAATGTTTCCGTTTTCATCTTCTAATCTAATTTGCGACATGAGGTACTAGACTGGCCTGAATTACTATTTTGGGAGCATAGTCGTATTTGTACAGGCTAAGGTTACTTGTGATGAAAATCCTATTTTACATTAACATTATTGAGCTACTAGGAATTAATGAAGTTATTTAATTTGATTTTTAAGTTTGTATATACTCATGAACAAGTTGAGGATGCGTTGGTTGGTCTACGGTTTGAACTATTGAAGTTGTGTTGGACTGTTTCTAAGCTAACTGAAGTTTGTATATAAACTTGTACTTGTACTCTTTCTGCATGCCGGTATATCTAAAAGTTTTTCTTGGTACCTTGGTTACCTCTTGTCACTTTGAATTGTCGTGCTAGTATCCTTTAAGACATTAAAGACGCTTGTGTAACTCGCTCACTTGTACGGATTGTTTGATCACATGGCACTCTTGTTGGGACCTTATCCTTCTTGTGGCTGTGACTTTGTCACTATTTGCATGCCTCTTGATTAGGATTAGTTTCCATCTTGACTCTGGATTTTTAGTCCTTCTTAAGAATGGAAGATGTCCATTTTAAGTACGAACTGGAAAGACATTTTTAATATGGTTCTTGGTTCTCTTGATTATTGGGCTTGACCCTTCTTGATACAGGGCGTCGGTCCTTCTTGATACCTCCTTGTTCTTGGTGTGACAACATGATGTATATATTGGGCGAGCCTTGTTATTGAATCTCTTGGAAAATGGAGCCATGAGTGTTCTTGACATTTGGACCTTTAAATATCAAACTTGGTACTCTTTATATATTATTTACTTGATTTATTTATGATGTTTCAATTGTGTTGCCCATGACTTGCGAAAGGTAGCTTAGTAAATCTGAGGGCTCCAAACCTATAGTTTTTTCACCACTAAGTTATATGCTTAGCGATAGTTTGTTCTATCGTAGGGAATGTTTGAGAGGATGCATGAAATTGGCCATTGAAGATGGAGATTTTGAGACCCTTAAGAAAGATCACATTTGCATATGGGAAACTATATTTTGTATAAACCTTGGCACTTGTACATGATCTATGTCTTGTATATTTACATGAAAATTTGAGGCCTAATTTGATCATGTTACCAAGGCCTGTAATATAAGTATGGCTATATGTTTTGTTCTTCTTGGGGTGTGTAAACCCAAGTCTTGTAATATAATAAATTTACTATTTGTTTTGAATGTTTGTGTGAAGCATGAACCGGCTAATTTTGGTACTCGAAAAGGGTAATATTATTTTTATATCATTTTTAAGTGTGAGAATAATATATGCATGAAAATCTCATAAGCTATTTGCTTCGATTATCTTGGAAGAGTTTTTCCGCTGTAAGTTAAAATTCTACGCGGTTTCAATTTGACAAATATAAATGTTTAAATGGGCAGGGTGCACATCCTTAACCATTTTTTTATGAACCTAATTTCTCTACTAGATTATAATCAATATACCTTCGTTAATCTCTTTTAAATGTCGCAAGTATTAAATTAGATTTCTTCTTTAAGTGGTAGTCTCCTTCCGTAAGGGTCGCTACACTCACGCCCTACATCTACTTTCAAATCAGTAAAAGAGAAATCTAAGATTCTACCCCTAGACTTGAGTATTCTTGAGATAAGTTGATTTTGAGTTCTTGAATACCTATTTCTTTTGAAATTCTATTACTAAGTATTGAGTTTCTATACTTTTATTGAGATCTTTGAGTTGATTTGTTCTTGTCTATACATTAGCATGAACGCTATTTTGAGTTATAAATCTTGAGAAGTTTTTCAAAGCCAACACTTGAGTTTTAAACTAAAATTTTGAGGAAGTATAGATGAGTTTTGATAAAATGTTTAAAGGTTCTATTTCATAAAGAATTAAGAGTATCTAATGCTAATTTATTCATATATATATATATATATATATATATATATATACCTATGTTATATATTGGAGTTGAAAGATAAGTTCGTAAGTACATGTTTTCAAAAAGGTAAACATGTCTCATGTTTTGAAAAGTATATCGAGTATTCAAGCTCAATGAATTTAATTTAGTTTTAAGCTTATGTATGATTTAGTTAGTCTTCCGCTTGTAGTCATCCATGATGAGGTTTCGCTTAGGGATCACCAATGATTCTCGAGTGCCTGCCACGTCCAGGGTGTAGACTCAGGTCGTGACAAACTTGGTATCACTGCTCAGAGTTCAAGTGTCTTAGGGTGTCTATGAACTTGTGTCAAGTGGGATCTTATTTAAGGTTGTGTAGGGCCCCACCTCTATAAATGAGATACTTTAGACTTTTAAGAAAAGATTCCCTTCTTTCATACTCTAAATCATGCAATAGAGTTGTTTCATAAGGAAATTACTCTAACTCATGGGTTCCTATTATCCATTCGACTACCCCTCATACTCAAGGTAGATGAAAAGTAAAGCCTGGATTCTTGTGGATGAGTTACTCTTAGCAAAAGTCTTCAAAAAAGTGAAGAGACCTCAGAGGGGCTTTAGAGAATCCCGTGAGTGAGTTTAAGTGTGAAGATTCGAAAGAATGAACTTTTAATTCATATGCATCGCGGGTTTGAGCTAAAAGCGAGATGTATTCCCGCACTCTTTTTCCTAAACCTTGTTTCAATGGAGACCCTTATAAGGAAGTATATTTTAGAGCTTGGATAGTGTTTTCACCCGAAGAGATAGTATGATTTACAATGTTATAAGTAGTAGTAGTAAAAGTGCCAGAAGTTAGAAGAATTGAATGTAGAGGTATAGTAATCTAAGGAAGGAAGATAGTGATGAGGCAAAATATATTATTGTAGTCATGCCCCCAGTATGTTATTAATGAAGAGTTTTCCATGATAGGTAGACTAAGAACTGATGAGTTTGTGTAGATTTCATGATAGAAGGTAGAGTAAGAGTTACTAGTAAGATGAGTTACAGTATACTTTAATAAAAAGGGAGTTTATGTCAATGTAATATTGTGTTAGTGAAGGCCAAGTATAGGTATTTAATAAAAGAGTAGAGTATTCATGAGGTGATAGATCCAAGTAAGGCTTATGGTTTTTAAGGGACATCCCATGATATTCAGAGGATCATAACACTAATTAAGTAATAAGGTATAGTGAATGTGTAAGTAGTACATTAATTGTGAAAGGAAATGTGACGATAAATTGTAAGTATGAAGACTGAGAAATAAAGATGGACTACTTGTCATGAGGTTGTACTGGGTGACTGTTTCTTAATTTGTATCTAGTAGTTGTAAGTTAGTATAGTAAGAGAGCAATCATATTGATATCCTGGTGTAGTAATAAACATTAAGCTTGAATTTGAGATGAACGTCGTGATCAAAAGAATTGCAACATGAGGGTGACGATGTTAGTTTTGAGATCTTATCTGGTAGACTTGAAATATAGTAGGACAGGAATTATGAGGTTAGTTACAATGAATGTGAGTGGTACAAGTATGAGATTCTAACTTTTCGATAAGAGTAGTGAAGTGTGGCTAAGTCATAAGCGTAACAATAGCACTAAGAGGTTTACCCGAGATTGCAAGTAATCATACGATGTTCCAATTAAGTTAATGATTTTTCATGTATGCCTAAATATCATATTTGAGTTGTCAATGTGGAGTAGGTTCATGTAAGCATTAATTATTACCCATAAGAGTTTGGTAGAAAGGATTCTATATAGTCAATGATGAGTCTCTTAAATAATGTCCAAAGTTTCCTCCAAGTAGGTTGATTTAAGCCTAGAAAAATGTTATTATTAGTCTAGGAAGGAGAAGGCCGATGATTAATAGTTAGATTAAGTGACATTATAAGCCAAAGAGAAGAGGTTAAGAGAAGAATCTTAGAAGGAGGTGTTAGGAGGAATCTAAGTACATGCATATGGAGAGTTTAGTAGACAAATGTAGACCAGTTTCGAGATGATGGAATAGTTTGATAGTTTTAAAGCGTAAGCTTCAAACCTAATGGGGAGATGATAAGATGATAAATCAAGTCAGGTGTTGAGAATGAGATAGTTATGTCTTACGAAAGATTTAAGGAGGTACATTAATCCATTCATACTCTAGCATATTCCTAGAAGTTAAGTAGTTACAACATCATGATAATGTTTCTTATATCATAATTGTGTTCATGACCTATATTCTTACACTTCAGAGAGATTCACATCTATGCTCAGTTTCTAGAATGAGGGGCATAGACTTTAGCCCATTAATGTCAAGCTTAATCGATAAAGTTATGGATATCAACCTCATCATATGGACCTATTCATATAAGCATTCAAGTCTTTCAGTATGTTCAGTCTCACAAATTCATAATTTACCCTTAATGGCTAGTAAAATAATGTTATGCCATGCATATTCTTTTATCAGATATCTCGAATGAATCGTACTTATGATCTTTCGCCCTAAAGTTCTCTTAGTGATCCTTTTTAGTTTAGGGTGGTGTTGTAGATAGTAGTTCTGTGAAGGATAGAAAGGAGGATTGATATTTGTTATTGTGATGGTGATGGTGTGTTTATTCCATCTAAGGTTGTAAATGTGAAGGAAGAAGGAGACAAGGTTTTACGATGAGTAATAAGTCATTTTCCTGGTAATACTACATGAAAGTTATGTTGGTAGAAGTGACGAGAGAATGAAGAATATTTATAAAGGTTAGTTAGCAGAAGTCCACGAAGTGGTTATAATACTAGGGTTGAATATGGTGTTGGTAACATGTGGACAATGCGTGATACATTAGATGTTTTGTGATATGAGCTCAAGGTTAGTGGAATGTATTGGTAAGGAGTAGTGTTCTTGGGAAATGATTCCCTATAGAGATATAGAACCCGAAACTTGTGATTTAGATCAGAATAATCACCCTACGTTAAGTACGTTGTGATTTTGAGTTAGGCTTGAATATATTAAGAGTAACCCCTTCCATTCTTAGTTCAGCAGTCATTCGAGGATAAATGATCCCAAGGGAGAGATACTGTAACACCCCAAAAATTTCTAAGTTAAGACTCGAACCATTCTTCATTTACTTGTAGGGTCATATCGATTGATTCTTAAATTTTCATGTGTAAAGGTAAATTCTTTAGTGTGGGAATGATTTGGATATGAATTAAGGTCACTAGAATCCCCTAGCACAAAGTAGAGTTGAAAGTTAACTTATCGATTAAGTTTTGATGTAAGATTCTACTTGGGTCAACTTGAAATGATTATATCTCCTAGAATATAAAGAGTTACGTGGCCCATAACCTATTAAATTAAAGGTATTTGAATCTACTTTCGAACGCCACAAATTTCGCATAAATTCAATTTTTGAGTAAAACGTTATGACCATTTTAGTAATTGATACAATGAAGTGACGAATTAGCCGACGAAAAAACATTAAAAAGGGTATTTTTGTCTTTTTACTTCGAAGATATAGTAAACGAATTTATTGACTAATATAACGCTAAAAACAGTCAAATTTTCATCTTTTAATCCATAATTCTTTTCTCTCTCAAACTCTAGGGCAAAACCATTAGGAAAAATCAAAGTAGAAAACTCCATTTAAGATTCTTTTAATATTTTCAAGATTCTTCTTCAAGGTAAGTCCTTCTCCAAAACTTTCATTCTTTCCAACTCAAATTCCTCCATTCAATTAAGAATCCGTAATGAAAAACATAATTCTTGGCAATAGAGATTTCGAGTAACTAATTCAAGAATCTCAAGAAAGGTTTTCTTGATTGTTCTCCTTCAATGTAGGGTTTCAAGACTTCTAATGAAGTTCTTCTTCAAGATTCTTCAAGATTCATCAAAATTCTTCAAGAACCTTGTTCTTCCAGGTATGTAAGGCTATCATATTGTTGGACAAGTTCTTCCTCATGCCCTACATCTACTTTCAAAAGAGTAAAAGAGAAATCTAAGATTCTACCCCTAGATTTGAGTATTCTTGAGATAAGTTGATTTTGAGTTATTGAATTCCTAATTCTTTCGAAATTCTATTCCTAAGTATTGAGTTTCTATATTTTTATTGAGATCCGTGAGTTGATTTGTTCATGTCTATAATTCAGCATGAACCCTATTTTGGGTTATAAATAATCTTGAGAAGTTTTTCAAAGACAACACTTGAGTTTTAAACTGAGTTTTTGAGGAAAAAAAGATGAGTTTTGAGAAAAAGTTTAAAAGTTCTATTCCATTGAGACGTAAGATTTTCTAATGTTATTTTATTAATATATATACATATTCATATGTACTATGTTAATTATTGGACTTGAAAGATAAGTTCATAAGTGCATGTTTTCAAGAAGGTAAACATGTCTTATGTTTAGAAAAGTATTTCAAGTAATGTAAGAAGTCCATTCTTTGTAATGGGTGAATTGAGCACAAAGTTATATTAATTTTTTTGGGAGTATTATCGAACATCTAGTTGGGTTAGAGTATTTTATGATTCTGAAGTCCCATAGAACTATGTAGTCACCGTAGGATAGGATAGCATTGATTCTTCATGCGACTCATCACTGCCTGTGATAAAGCTAATTAGATTGATCCATAGTCACAATATCATCCTATACCCCGATAATGTATGAGGCAAAATGTTGTATCATTGCTAGGCTCATGGTAATGGTTGTCGGTTAGTGAAACTCCCCACAAGTAAAGTATATTATTTACATGTTGCTTTCATTGTGTAGTTTATTCTAAAGCTTAAATGGTTTTCACTTCCTACTCGTGTATTGATTCAGTTGAGTTGATTTCAGTCATTTAGTTCCGTTATTTTTTTACTCAACCATATTACATACTCGTACATTCCATGTACTGATTTCATTTTTCCTACATCCTTTTATGATGCATATACAGGTGCTAAGGATTATCAACAAGAGCTTTGTTTAGATCACTTTACACTTGAGTTAGCTTTGGTGAGCCTCTTTGTATTCCAGAGGTCTCCACATTTACTTTCTAGTCACTTGTCTTGAGATGTCATGGGTCTTGGCCCTACATACATCTTGAGTAATAGAGCCTTCATAGATAGACAGAGTCGAGTAGTTTTTTCTTTATTTACTTTCTTTTGAGTATTGTTCAGACTTTTTAAAGTTGAGTATTTGAGTTCAATGAATTTTAATTAATTTTTAAGCTTATGTATGCTTGAGATAGTCTTCCTCTTGTAGTAAGCCACGATGAGGGTTCGTTTGGTAACCAACAATGGTTCTCGAGTAGGATCTTATTTATGGTTGTGATGGGCCCACTTCTATAAATGAGGGACTATAGATATTTAAGAAAAGTTTCTGTTCTTTCATACTCTAAATCATTCAATAGAGTTATGTCATAAGGAACTTACTCTAACTCGTGCATTCCTCTTATCCATGCGACTACCCCTCATACTTAACGTAGTTGAGAAGTAAAAACTGGATCCTTATGGATGAGTTACTCTTAGCAATAGTCTTGAGAATAGTAAAGATACCTTAGACGGGCTTGAGAGAAGCTCATGAGAGAGCTGAAGTGTCAAGATTCGAAAGAATGAACTTTTAATTAATATACATCGCGTGTTCGAGCTAAAAGCGAGTATTTCCATGCTGTTTTTCGTAAACCTCATTTCAGTTTAGACCACTATGAGGAATGAATGTTTTACAGCTTGGGTAGTGTTTTCACCCTAAGAGATAGTATGTGTTACAATGTTATAAGTAGTAGTAGTAAAAGTGCCCAGAGTTAGAAGAATTGAATGTTGAGGTATAGTAATCTAAGAAAGGAAGATAGTATGAGGTAAATTATGTTGTTGTAGTCATGCACCTAGTAAGTTATTAATGAGGAGTATTCCCTTATAGGTAGACTAAGTAGTGATAAGTTTGTGTAGATTTCATGATAGAAGATAGAGTAAGAGTTACTAGTAGGATGAGTTAGAGTATACTTTAACAAGAAGAGAGTTTATGTCAATGTAACATTTGAGTTAGTGAAGGCCAAGTATAGGTGTTTATTAATAGAGTAGATTATTCATGAGGTGACATATCTAAGCTAGTCTTATGAGGTTGATGATGTTAGTTTGGAGATCTGATCTGGTAGACTTGACATAGAGTAGGATAGGAATTAAGAGGTTAGTTACAATGAATGTGAGTGGTACAAGTATGAGATTCTAACTTTTAGATATGAGTAGTTAAGTGTGGCTAAGTTATAAGACTTACAAGTGCACTAAGAGCTGCACCCCAAATTGAATGTAATCATACGAGGTTCCAATTAAGTTAATGATTTTTCATGTATGCCCAAAGAGCATATTTGAGTTGTCAATGTGGAGTAGGTTGATGTAAGAATTAATTAGTACCCTTAAGAGTTTGGTTGAAAGGATTTTATATTGTCAATGATGAGCCTCTTAAATAAAGTCCAAAGCTTCCTCCAGTTAGGTTAATATAAGCCTAGAAAGATGGTATTAGTAGGCTAACAAGGAGTAGGCCGATGATTAATAGTTAGATTAAGTGACATTATAAGACAAAGAGAAGTGGTTAATAGAAGTATCTTAGAACGAGGTCTTAGGAGGAATCTTAGTACCTACATATGTAGAGTTCACTAGCTATGTGATAAGTCTTTCCTGATTTGCAAATGTAGACCAGTTTAGACATGATGGATAGATCCTTAGTTTTAAAGCGTCAGCTTCAAACCTAAGGGGGAGATGATAAGTTGAGAAATCAAGTCAGGTGTTGAGAATGATAGTTATGTCTTACGAAAGAGTTAAGGAGGTACATCAATCCATTCATACTCTAGCGTACTCCTCAAAGTTAATTCATTACAATATCATGATAATATTTGGTCCATGAGAATTTATTTCATGACCTATACTCATACACTTTAGAGAGATTCACATCTATGCTCAGTTTCTAGAATGAGGGGCAAATACTTTAGCCCGTTAATCTCAATCTTAATTGTAACACTCCAAATTCGAGATAGAGGGCATAACATGTTAGAACTCCAAGTTACCACTTCTAAAGGACCAACCATGGCCTGTGGGTGAGACCATGCCCCGTAGATGGCCCGATAGATGGACACCATGAAAACTGCCTAAGGCAAAACAATGCCATGACCCACGCCCTGTGGATAGGTCCACGACCCGTGGTTGGGGGTATCGTGGGTTGCCGGGTTAGTCTCTGAACTCATACCACGTTTGAGCAGGACGGACAGTAGGTCCATCCACGGCCCGTCAACGTGGTCTCGTGGGTCGGCATAGATGGTTATTTTAGGGGAACAATGGAACTTTTATGATTTAATTAAAATTAAGTGGTTTCATTTTACCCTAGCCTATACCACCTATATAAGTACTTTAGACCCCTAAATTAAGTCATTCAAGTCATTCTCTCAAACTCATTAAAAGAATTGGGTTCGTCTTTCAAATATATCTCTCTCTAGAAAGTTGAAGAAGAAGAAGAAGAAGAAGAGGGTCAAGCTAGGTCAAGTCAAGTCTCCATTCTTCCAAGCTTTGTGAGCTTTATAGTCAATGTATGATTGTTTATTAATCCATATAATCCTTTCATTTATGGAGCCCAATGATTTCCCCAATTTAGAAGAAGAATTCCCCAGTTCAAATTAGGGTTTCTTCTAATGTTATGGATTAAGATCCAATTGAGTGGATTATGGTTGTTTATGACATAATTGCATGTTTTTAGTATTGTATATGCATCAATGCCGAACATATGATTTGAAGTTGAATTTGATATAGATAGGTTATATGCCATGAAAGGGGAAATTGAGGATTTAGATTTAATCTTCTAGGATTGATGAAATACATCATAGATTGCTTGAGATTAGAGTATATAGATATGAATTTCTTGAGAGTAAGCATGTAGACATGAATTAATAGAAATCAAGTATATATGATGAATTATGACTTGTAGTCTTTGAGGATAGAGTTGTCTCGAGATAAATGCATGTATGATAAGTAAGTGATGATTATGGCTATTAGAATAGAGCTTGCATGATGAAGTATGTTGGTAGGGATTTTAGAGTAAAGCTTGTATGATTCATTTTAATTAGAGATGTCTTGAGATTGATGCAAACATGATGAATGATGATTATTAGAGCTTTGAGAGTAAAGCTTAAATGTTGAATTATGTCTAGTAAGGCTTTGAGAGTAATGCTATATAATGATTGTTGAATTGTAGATAGAATTGTTGTGGAAGGATTTACCCACATGATCTATTCTATGTATGTATGAATGAATTATGTGAAAGGTTTTCTCACATAAAATGATTTTAGGTTGAAAGGTTTCCTCACCTAAAATGAATCTAAGCATGTATGAACTATGATAGCTTGAAGAAGTAATCTGAAATCCCTTCATGAATAGCTTGACTTGGTAAGATAAGACCATGCATGCTAGCTTGAGTTAGTAGATCTCATGGATAGCCTTGGATTGAGCAGTAGTACCCTTCCAATGGTTAGCTTGATCTACAATGAGAGGATGCTTGCATGATAGCTTGACTTGGTGAGGCCACACCATTTCGTGATAGCTTGGATTGAGCAATAGTACCCTTCCATGTGTAGCTTGGACTTGCATGAGAGTATGCTATCGATGATAGCTTGGTCTAGCATAATGAGGTGATTTTCCTTGGTAGCCTTGAATTGGTAAATCGTAACCATTCATGAGTAATGATGTGTCTTGGACTAGTAAAGAAGTACTTTTCCATGAATAGTAAGAATAGCTAATGAGGCACTAATCCCTAAATAAAGTAGCATAGTTATGATGAAACGAGATTACTTCAAGGAAGTATTGTAAGTATGTTTTTGTATGAAATTACTTGTTATGATATTAGATTACCTTGGATTGTTGCTTGAATTTTCCTCCTTGATATGTATGATTATAGGTGGATGACCTATGTATTGAGTAAGAACAAGTTGAGGTTACTTGGGAAGTGTTCCTCCTACGATATGATGGTTTAGGGGCATTGATTATGCTTATGACTTATGTTGTCATCTCTCATGTTAATGGTATATGTCTTATGTTGACTAGTGCTTATGTTATGATTATGTTGATGATTTATGCTAACCATCATATTTAGTACATTTTTTTACTAAAGCCTATTGTTGCCTACATTCTTATCAAATGTAGGGTCTGGCGATATTAACTTCCATCCTCATGGCTAGGTTAATAGTAGAACAAGGAGTGAAGATTTGGTGAGTCCTCATAGCATTCAAGGATTTGATTACCTTTCCTTTATGTCTTTAATTTTTATGAGGCCTCTCGGAGTTTTATACGCCATGTGGCATGTAGGGTGTACCCCCAGGTTGTAAAGAAATCATGAAAACATCTAAAACATACATGAGTTCACTCAAAGAACAAACCATGAGGAACTCATTAACTCCAAACCCTTCTAAGGGATCTATGAATGTAGGATCTCCAACATACTTCTTTCTACATAGAAACATGGAAAACTGGATGCACCAATGCCAACTCATTAGGCAACCTAGCTCATAAGCACCCTTACCAACACATTCCGGCTACAAGACGGGGACTAAACTTCACAAATTTATTACACCTTTCAAGGGTGAGAAATTAAAGTAAACCTAAATCAAGAACGTTAGGAACACTCAACGACCTTTCTATCTAAGAACACCATCTCCCCCTTGGGAGAAAGCCTAATGGACTTTTTAAGCACCGCTTCTTTCAATTCTAAGGTCGGATCAAGTTATTACTAGGCTTTCTGTAATGACCCAAAAAATTACTAAGTGAACTAAAGCCTAAATGTGTGGGTTAACATCAAGGGTTAAGGGCAAGGCCTAAGGGTTTTGGGGGAAGGCCACGGTTAGGGGATCCAAGTTGCCTAAAACTAGGCCTAGCCACTGCCTACCATGACCACGAGGATATTCACGACCCGTGGTTGCCACCAAAATCATGGTGCGACCGGTGGTTGGCATGGCATTGTGCCCTAGAAAGGTGCCAAGACAAGCATCCCCTTCACAAGACACTTCACGGCTCGTGGTTATGACCACGGGCCATGGGAAGGCTCGTGGGGTTGCCTTTGCCTTGTGGGAGTTGGAGGATGTTGTAGGTGCTACTGGTCAAGGGACCACTGGCCGTGGTACCCTTGACGAGCTATGGAGGGTGATCATGAAGATCACTTAGGCTCTTGGAGGCATAGGTTGGGAAGCCTTGACACTGCCTCAAGACCACGATCTTCACTACAACTCGTGGTCATGACCAAGGATCGTGGGATGTCTCGTGGTCATGCCTTGGCCTCATGGGAGGCATGTCAAGTTGAGGAGGCCACTGCCTAAGGGAGCACAGGCACCACCAAGAGCCTTGGTCCCCTTCACGACCCATTTAGTTGGGCGTGGTACCTGACGGGGCTACCTAAGTTGAGGACTTTTAAGTAATTTCCTTTTTAATTAATTAATGTGTGGGGTCATTTTTAAAGGTTTTATATCACTTATATATACAGTTTTAATTTATAAAACACTTCATTTAATCCTTATTTCCCCAAAACCCAAATCAAAACAAAAGGGTTCTTCCTCTAAATAATTATCTCTCTAAAAGTTCGCAAAGAAGAAGAAATAGGAGCTAGGGTTTGTGGATTCAAAGTGTTTCTTCCTCAAATATTTTAGGTATTCACAAGGAAGGTATGGTATTCTTGATCCTTGGCTTAGTTTCATTCAAGGAGCTAATTTCAAAGATGATTTCAAATCTCTGTAGTTCCCCAAAAACCTCAGTTTTCAATCTATATATGGGTTAAATTCCAAAAAAGATATAAAGGATTTTATATGATGAATTATGAATTGAATGTTGAATTAATGATGAATTAAGATTTTTTCCCCTGTGAACCCATGTTTTCCCCCAAATTTTAAAGTTGTGAATTGTGATTGGGAATTGATTGATCATGGAAGTATGTTGAATTGTTTCTGTTTATATAGAATTAGTTATTGAATCATGTCAATTTCCTTATCTATTTTAGTATCTTAAATTTATGGGTTGATTTTGGTTCATAGCCTTGGAAGGAAATTTCATGAAGGATCTATGTATGATTATGATGTGAAGTATATGTGTGTGACCTCAATGAAAGTGTTAGGATCATTTATGGAATGTAATTGTGTTATGATTGAATGATATTTCTCAATTAACACTTATGAACGATGAGGTTATATGTGAAAGGTTATTCTCATATACACACACTCATGAATGATTAATGAATGAAGTTTCTATGATTATATTAATGATGAAGTATTGATGGAAAGGCTATTCTCAATTATACTCTAAGGAATGATAATGACATGTTGTGAAAGGACTTTCTCATAATATGGGATTCTTAGTTGAAAAGCTATTCTCTTTTTTGAATCTATGAGCTATCTAATGAATGAATGTTGAGTTTGAGATAGATGCTCATTCGGGAATTGAGGCAGGGTATCTAGTAACAATCTCTTATCCCATAATGATGACTAAAGTAATGGTTGTTAAGTATTCCGCGGGAAATAATGCTAAGCATCGAGTGGATATGAATTGAGATGGATGCTCATCCGGGAGTTGAGGTGGGGTATCAAGTAAAAATTTCTTGAGATGGATGGTCATTCGTAAGTTGAGGTGAGGTATCTAGTAGCAATCTCCCTATCACATAACTATGTGCCCACATAGGTCTGGCTAGTGGATCCACTTAAGCTAAAATGTAATGGTCCTACCTTAGGTAACCAGTAATCCCTTATCCGGTGAGGGTGACACCGAGAGTCCATGAATTGCTCACTTGGTCTATGTCGGTTAAGTCTTACCCCCCCCCCCCCACAAAGAATGTTAATGAACTATAGCTTCTAAGGAATGCACAACTTAGTGTGGGTGGTAGTATGGGATGCCATCCATGCATTTCACAAGTAGGCTTTGAGAGGGGTTATGGTGTGTTACTCTAATGTCTTAATGGCTAATGAACAAATGTTCTCTTAATGAAGCTACTGAAGAATGTTGAATTATATGCTTAATGTGATGGTACATGCTTTACTTGGTTTGTATTGTGAGTTACTTCTTTGTCCTGACTTATGAAATGTTTATGTCTCTTATGTATAGTATTGTGTAAAAATGGAAATGATGAATGGTAAGTTCAATTTTGGTGGTCCTAATGTGGTACTTGGTGTGGATGGTGGTATGGGACGCTATTCATACATTGCACAAAATATAGCCTGAGGGTTACTTGAGGTGAAAGCTTAATGTAATGAAATGTCTTATATTTTGATTATGTTCTAATGTGATGAAAGTACTTGTATGTTGTTTATGTTTGTATATTATGCCTCTTACACTTATGTTCATGAGGTATTCTCAAATTGGCATGAAAGCATGATATCAAATAAAATATTTGTTTTAAGCATGGTTTTTGTATGGCTATCATACTTAGTACTTTATTGTGCTAACCCATATTCTTCTATTTTCTACAAAGTGTAGGTTCCGGCATTTGAGTTGAGTTCCTCTAGTTGAAGCTTGGATTTAGTTCTTCCAAGACATGCTATGTCCTCATAGATTCAAGGACAAGTACTTTTGATATAATTTCATATTTCTCATTGTATTAGACCTTTTTTAAGGTTTTCGATTGTAAAGGGTCATGACCCTACTTTTGTTTCCAAGACATTGTTTAGATGGTCATGTGAGACAATAGACTTCCGCTATTTTTGAATGTTTTATATGAAGCTTTGATTGTATGGATTTAAAGAAAAGTTTTAATTCCAAACCATTTTTCTTATATCAAATGTTATGAATGCTATGAGGCTTGTATGAGACTTTTCGGAGTCTAGTAGGCCGTGTCACTTACGTCGTATAGGCTCGAGTCGTAACAAACATGGTATCAGAGCATAAGATTTTGGAATGGTTTTTAGGATTGATGTCTCACAAGCCACGTCTAGTAGAATCTTGTTCATTGGTGTGAGTCGTGATACATCTATGAGTGAGAGTCTATAGAATGTTAGGAAGCTACAGTTCTTTCAGTATTCTAGTAGTCGTGCCTTAGAGTTTAGCTCTATAAGTGTCATTTTTCTAACCCTTCTCTTGTGTTTATAGGATATGAATACAAGGGCGAACACAAGAAGAGTGGAAGAGGAGATTTTGAATGAGGGATTTCCTCCTCAAGGTCCAAGGTGACCAAGCTCCTCAAGGCAATCAAGTTTCGGTTGATGCTTTGGCCATGACCATTGAAGAAATTAGGTCAGCTTTTCTAACCTTAACCTAAACCATGACGGTCCAAGTTAATAGGGATGTGGGAGATCGAGTGAATGCTAATGAGAGTACTATGATTTTGAGATTGAGGGATTTTTCTAGTGCCATGGGGGTGTCTTCGGAGGAGAAGACGGAGCTAGCCCCCCATCGATTAAAAGATGTAGCTCAAATTTGGTATGAACAATGAAAGGGTGAGAGGCCAAGGGGAGCGGGTCCCATAAATTGGGAGGTGTTCAAAGAAGCATTCCTTGATAGGTTTTTCCCCTTAGAGTTGAGGGAACACAAATTGGTAGAGTTCATAAACTTTCATCAAGGGGGTATGAGTGTGAAGGAGTACTCTCTCAAGTTTACCCAAGTATCAAAATATGCTCCAACCTTAGTATCGAATTCAAGGGCTAGAATGAACAAGTTTGTGATGGGAGTGTCTGAATTGGTTGAGGAAGAATGTCGTACAACAATGCTCCACTATGACATAGATATTTCAAGGCTCATGGTATATGCTCAACAAATTGAGGAGACGAAACTTAAGAAAATGAATAAGGAGGCCAAAAGAACTAGGCCCAATGAACAAGGTCAACCAATGTTCAAAGAGAGGTTCTACAACCAAGATTCCCCAATGGTTAACAAGGATAGGGTATCTAACCCTAATTCTCAAGTAGGAAGTGGAGGTGGTTCTTCTTTTGAATGATCTATACCTGCCAAGTGTGGGAAGCAACATTTGTGTAAGTACTTTGACAACACCGATGGTTGCTTTGGGTGGGAAAGAAGGGTCATAAGTTGAGAGATTGCCCAACACTCTTGGTAAAATGAAGAGAGGCCAAGCAAGCTTCTAATGATGGTACGGTTCCTATCCCTCCAAAATATGGTCGTTTCTATGCACTTCAAGCTAAAGAGGGTAAAAGGAGCTCGTCCTGATGAAGGCACTGGTATTTGATAGTTCCTTATAGTTGTGAATGTCTTGTTAAAGTCCTTATGTTGTTTTCATGTTAGCCTTAGAATGGGTTTACTCTTAAGGGGGAGATGGTATGTTGAATAGTAAGGTGGTTGAGAGTTCCGATATACTTATCACTTTCTTCTATTCCTATTAAAGCTTGAGACAAAGAGTTCCTTGTAGCTTTTTCCATGTTTTGGAGTCATGTGTAAAAATATATTTCCATGATCTCCCAATGTTATGCATGTTTTGATAAAAAATTATGTTTATATGAAAATATGAGTTTTCATGATTGCGTTCCTCATGTTGATGTGCATCTATAATGAGTTGCCTAAATGCTTCATGAGTTGAATTGTTGAGAATGCTAAAAGAGTTTTTGAGAAGAGTTGCATAATTTACCTTATGATGTTGTATTGAGAATGTGTGAGTTGGAGAAGGAAATTCCTCCAATTAAATGGGAAATGCTGATGTTTTCGTGCATAATGAGTTTGTAGATGTACTTCTTACTTTCTTGTGTTGCATTGAGCTTATTAATGTGGAATTGAGGTTTCCTCCTATAATTTGAGCATTCTATGGATGTGTCACGCTTGTTGGGATTCTAGTCTTGAGTCGTTATCCCTTGAAGTGTTTAAAGGTGTCATTCGAGGACGAATGTTCCAAAGGGGGGATAATGTAATAACCCGGAAAATTAATAAGTGAACTAGAGCCAAAACGTGTGGGTTAACGTCAAGGGTTAAGGGCAAAGGCTGAGGGTTTTTGGGTGAAGGACATGGTTAGGGGACCAAGGCTGCCTAAAACTTAGCCTAGCCACTGCCTACCATGACCACGAGGGTCTTCAAGACCCATGGTGGCCACCACGAGTCGAGGTGCCACCCGTGGTTCGCATGGCAGTGTGCCCTAGAGAGGTGCCAAGACAAGGCTCCCCTTCACAAGCCACTTCACGGCTTGTGGTCATGACCATGGGCAATGGGAAGGCTCGTAGGGTTGCCTTTGCCCTGTGGGGGTTGGAGGATGTTGTAGGAGCTACTGGTCAAGGGGCCATGGGGCCATCAAGGGCTGTGGTGCCCCTGACGAGCCATGGAGGGTGATCGTGAAGATCGCTTAGGCTCTAGGAGGCAAGGCTTGGGAGGCCTTCACACTGCCTCAAGACCACGAACTTCACCACAATTCGTGGTCTTGACCATGGATCATGAGAGGTCACGTGTTCATGCCTTGGCCTCATGGGCATGGAAAGTTGAGGAGGCTACTGCCTAAGGGACCATGGGCACTACCACGAGTCGTGGTCCCCTTGAGGACCCGTTTATTTGGGCGTGGTCCCTGACGGGGCTGCCTAAGTTGAGTACTTTTAAGTAATTTCCTTTTTAATTAATTAATATGTGGGGTCATTTGTAAAGGTTTTATATCACTTATATATATAGTGTTAAGTCCTTAAACACTTCATTTACTCCTTATTTCTCCAAAACCCAAATTAAAACAAAAGAGTTCTTCCTCTAAAAAGTTCTCTCTCTAGAAGTTACCAAAGAGGAACAAGTATAAGTGGGATCTAGGGTTTGTGGATTCAAGGTATTTCTTCCTCAAATTTCTTGGGGATTCACAAGCAAGGTATGGTAGTCTTCATCCTTAACTTAGTTTCTTTCAAGTAGCCAATTTCAAAGATGATTTCAAATCTCCAAAGTTCCCCAAAAACCCTAGTTTTCAGTCTATGCATGGGTTCAATTCCAAAATGATTTAAAAGGCTTTTATATGATGAATTATGAATAGAATGTTGAATTGATGATGAATTAAGATGATTTTCCCTATGAACCCATGTTTTCCACTAAATTCTTAAGTTGTGAATTGTGATTGGGAATTGATTGATCATGGAAGTATGTTGAATTGTTTATGTTCTTCTAGAATTAATTATTGAATCATGTCAATTTCCTTATCTATTTTAGTATCTTAAATTTATGGGTTGATTTTGGTTCATAGCCTTGGAAGGAAATTTCATGAAGGATCTATGTATGATTATGATGTGAAGTATATGTGTGTGACCTCAATGAAAGTGTTAGGATCATTTATGGAATGTATTTGTGTTATGATTTAATGTTATTTCTCAATTAACACTTATGAATGATGAGGTTATATCTGAAAGGTTATTCTCACATACACACACTCATCAATTATTAATGAATGAAGTTTCTATGATTATATTAATGATGAAGTATTGATTGAAATGATATTCTCAATTGTACACTAATGAATGATAATGATATGTTGTGAAAGGACTTTCTCATATTATGGGATTCTTAGTTGAAAGGCTATTCTCTTCTTTGAATCTATGAGCTATCTATTGAATGAATGTTGGGTTTGTGATGGATCCTCATCCGGGAGTTTAGGAGGGGTATCTAGTAACAATCTTTTATCCCATAATGATGACTGAAGTAATGTATGTTAAGTACTCTGTGGGGAATAATGGTAAGCACTGAGTGGATATGAATTGAGATGGATGCTCATCCGGGATTTGAGGCGAGGTATCTAGTAACAATCTCTTGAGATGGATGCTAATCCATAATTTGAGGCGGGGTATCTTCTAGAAATCTCCCTATCCCATAACTATGTGCCCACATAGGTCTAGCTAGTGGATACTCTTAACCTAAAATGTAATGGTCCTACCTTAGCCAAGTAGGAATCCTTTATCCGGTGAGGGTGACACTGGGATTCCATGAATTGCTCACATTGTCTATGTCGGCTAAGGCTTACACCCCACAAATAATGGTAATTAACTATGGCTTCTCAAGATTGCATTATTTAGTGTGGGTGGTAGTATGGGATGCCAACCATGCATTGCACAAGTAGTCTTTGGTAGGGGTTACGGTGTGTTCCTCTAATGTCTTAATGGATAAAGAACGAATGTGCTCTTAATGAAGTTAATAAAGAATGTTGACCTATATGCTTAACGTGATGATGCACGCTTTACTTGGTTTGTATTGTGAGTTACTTCCTTGTCATGACTTATGAAATCTTTATGTCTCGTATGTATGAGTATTGTATAAAGATGGAAAGGATGAATGATAAGTTCACTTTTGGTGGTCCTAATGTGGTACTTGGTGTGGATGGTGGTATGGGACGCTATTCATACATTGCACAAAGTATAGCATGAGGGTTACTTGAGGTGAAAGCTTAATGTAATGAAATGTCTTATATGTTGATTATGTTCTAATGTGAATAAAGGACTTGTATGTCGTTTATGTTTGTATATTATGCCTCTTAAACTTATGTTCATGAAGTTTTCTGAAATTGGCATGAAAGCGTGATCACAAATAAAATGTTTTTTTTAAGCATGGTGTTTGCATTGCTATCATACTTAGTACTCAATTATGCTAACACATATTCTTCTATTTTCTAGAAAGTGTAGGTTCTGTCATTTGAGTTGAGTGCCTCTAGTTGAAGCTTGGATTGAATTCTTCCAAGACTTGGTATGTCCTCATGGATTCGAGGACAAGTACGTTTGATGTCATTTCATGTTTCACATTGTATTAGACTTTTGTTAAGGTTTTCTATTGTAAAGGGCCGTGATCCTACTTTTGTTTCAAGGACATTGTTTAGATAGCCATGTAAGATAGTAGACTTCCGCTATTTTAGAATGTTTTAAATGAAGCTTTGATTCTATGGATTTAAAGATATGTTTTAATTTCGTACCATTTTCCTTATATCGAATGTTATGAATATTATGAGGCTTGTATGAGATTATTTGGAGTCTTGTACGCCATGTCACTTTCGGGGTATAGTCTCGGGTCGTGACAAACATGGTATCAGAGCATAAGATTTTGGAATGGTTTTAAGGATTGATTTTTCACAAGTCACGTATAGTAGATTCTTGTTCGTCAGTGTGAGTTGTGACACATCTATGAGTGAGAGGCTATAGGACTTAGGAAGCTACACTTCTTTCATTATTCTTGAAGTTATGCCTTAGAGTTTATCTTTATAAGTGTCCTTTTCCTAATCCTTCTCTTGTGTTTATAAGATATGAATACAAGGGAGAACCAAAGAAGAGTGGAAGAGGAGATTGTGAATGAGGGAGTTCCTCCTCAACGTGACAAAGTTCCTCAATGCAATCAAGTTCCGGTTCATACTTCGGCCCTGACCAATGAAGAAATTAGGTCCACCTGTTTAACCTTAGACCAAGCCATGACGACCCAATTTAATAGGGATGTGGGGCCTCTAGTGAATGCTAATGAGAGTACTATGTCTTCTTGAGTGAGGTATTATTCTGTGATGAACCCCCCACCCGAGTTTCTAGGTTCCAAAGTGGAAGTAGATCCCCAAAGGTTTGGTGATGAGGTTTGCAAAATACTTAGTACCATGGAGGTGTATTCGAAGGAGAAGGCGGAGCTAGATGCCTATCAATTAAAAAATGTAGCTCAAATTTGGTATGAACAATGCAAGGGTCATAGGCCAAGGGGAGAGGGTCCCATAAATTCGGAGGTGTTCAAAGATGCATTCCTTGATAGGTTTTCCCCCTTATAGTTGAGGGAACAAAAATTGGTAGAATTCATGAACCTTCATAAAGAGGGTATGAGTGTGAAGGAGTACTCTCTGAAGTTCAACCAACTATCAAAATATACTCCAACCTTAGTGTCGAATTCACGGGCTAGAATGAATAAGTTTATGATGGGAGTGTCCGGTTTGGTTGAGGAAGAATGTTGTACGACAATGCTCCATCATGACACGGATAAGTCAAGGATCATGATATATGATCAACAAATTGAGGAGACGAAACTTAAGTAAATGAATAAGGAGGGAAAAAGTGCTAGGCCCAATGAACAAGGTCAACCAAGGTCCAAAATGGGATTCTACAACCAGATTCCCCAATGGTCAACAAGGATAGGGTGTCTATCCCTAATTCTCAAGGAGGTAGTGGAGTTGGTTCTTCTTGTGAAAGATATATATATGCCAAGTGTAGGAAGCAACATTTGGGTAAGTGCTTTGCCGGCACCGTTGGTTGCTTTGGGTGTGGAAAGAAGGGTCATAAGAAGAGAGATTTTCCAACACTTTTGGCAAAAGGAAGAGAGGCCAAGCAAGCTTCTAATGACGGTATGGTTCTAATCCCTACAAATTATGGTCTTTTCTATGCACTTCAAGCTAAAGAGGGCAAAGAATCTCTTACGAATGAATGCACCGGCATGTGATAGTTCATTATAGTTTTGAATATCTTGTTAAGGTCCTTAGGTTGTTTTCATGTTAGCCTTAGAATGGGTTTACTCTTAAGGGGGAGATGGTATGTTGAATAATAAGATGGTTGAGAATGTTGATATCCTTAGCACTTTCTTCTATTCATGTTCAAGCTTGAGACCAAGAGATACTGGTAACTTGTTTCTTGTTATGGAGTCATATGTGAAAATATGTTTCCATGATCTCCCTATGTTATGCATGTTTTGGTAAAAATTTATGTTTATATGAGAAGATAAGTTTTCATGATTGTGTTCCTCATGTTGATGTGCATCTATAATGAGTTGCCTAAATGATTCATGAGTTTAATTTTTGAGCATGCTTAAATGTGTTTTTGAGGAGAGTTGCATAATTTACATTATGATGTTGTAATGAGCATGGGTGAGTCGGAGAAGGAAATTCCTCCAATGAAATGAGGAAAGTTGATGTTTTCATGCATAATGAGTTTATAAATGTAGTTCCTACTTTCTTGTGTTGCATCAGGCTTATTAATGTGGAGTTGATGTTTCCTTCTATAATTTGTGCATTCTATGGATGTGTCATGCTTGATGGGCTTCTAGTCTTGAGTTATTATCCCTTGAAGTGTTTAAAGGTGTCATTCGAGGACAAATGTTCCTAAGGGGGGATAATGTAACGGCCAGGAAAATTAGTAAGTGAACTAGAGCCTAAACGTGTGGATTAACGTCAAGGGTTAAGGGCAAGGGCTAGGGGTTTTGGGTGAAGGCTATGGTTAGGGGACAAAAGCTGCCTAATATTAGGCGTAGCCACTGCCTACCATGACCACGAGGGTCTTCACCACCCGTGGTGAACACCATGAGTCGTGCTGCCACCCGTGGTTGGCATGTCAGTGTGCCCTATAAAGGTGCCAAGACAAGGCTCCCCTTCACGAGCCAATTCACGGCTCGTGGTCTTGACCACAGGCCATGGGAAGGCTCGTGGGATTGCCTTGTCCTTGTGGGAGTTGGATGATGTTGTAGGGCATACTGGTCAAGGGACCACGGGCTCCACCATGGGACGTGGTGCCCTTGAAGAGCCATGGAGTGTGATCCTGAAGATCACTTAGGCTCTTGGAGGCAAGGCTTGGGAAACCCTGACACTGCCTCAAGACCATGACCTTCACCACGACTCGTGGTCTTGACCACGGATTGTTGGAGGTCTCGTGGTCATGCCTTGGCCTCATGGTAAGCATGGCAAGTTAGGGAGGCTACTACCTAAGGGACCACGGGCACCACCACGAGCCGTGGTCCCCTTGACGACCCATTTAGTTGGGCGTGGTCACTGACGGGGCTGCCTAAGTTAAAGACTTTTAAGTAATTTCCTTTTTAATTAATTAATGGGTGGGGTCGTTTTTAAATGATTTATATCACTTATATATATAGTTTTAAGTCATAAAACACTTCATGTACTCCATATTTCTCCAAAACCCAAGCAAGGTGTTTATTCCTCAAATTTCATAGGGATTCACAAGCAAGGTATGGTAGTCTTCATCCTTGATTTAGTTTCTTTCAAGGAGCCAATTTCACAGACGATTTCAAATCTCCAAAGTTCCCCAAAAACCCTAGTTTTCAATCTATGCATGGGTTCAATTCCAAAATGATTTTAAAGGCTTTTGTATGATGAATTATGAATATAAAGTTGAATTAATGATGAATTAAGATGATTTCCCCTATGAACCCATGTTTTCCACTAAATTCTTAAGTTGTGAATTGTGATTGGGATTTGATTGATCATGGAAGTATGTTGAATGGTTTATGTTTATATAGAATTAGTTATTGAATCATGTCAATTTACTTATCTTAGATCTATGGGTTGATATTGGTTCATAGCCTTGGAAGGAAATTTCATGAAGGATCTATGTATGTTTATGATGTGAAGTATATGTGTGTGACCTCAATGAAAATGTTAAGATCATTTATTGAATGTAATTGTGTTATGATTGAATGTTATTTCTCAATTAACACTTATGAATGATGAGGTTATATGTGAAAGGTTATTCTAACATACACACACTAATGAATGATTAATGAATGAAGTTTCTATGATTATATTAAGGGATAAGGGTCTGAAAAATACCCCAACTTTGGTCAGATTTGTTTTTGCGATACTAAACTTTCATAAGGACCTATTACCTCCCTAGACTATTTAATACCGTATTTTTTACCCCTGAACTATTTAATAGTTTATTTTAATGGTATATATGTGCCCACGTGGACACAATACTATTTATAATTTTGCATTATGCTTTATGTCCACGTGGGTGAATATATATGTTTAAAATATGGTATTAAATAGTCTAGGGAGGTAATAGGTCCTCATGAAAGTTTAGTATCGCAACAACAAATCCGATCAAAGTTGAGGTATTTTTCAGACCCTTATCCCTTATATTAATGATGAAGTATTGATTGAAAGGCTATTCTCAATTGTACTCTAATGAATGATAATAACATGTTGTGAAAAGACTTTCTCACAATATGGGATTCTTAGTTGAAAGGCTATTCTCTTCTTTGAATCTTTGAGCTATCTAATGAATGAATGTTGGGCTTTAAATGGATGCTCATCTGGGAGTTGAGGCGGGGTATCTAGTAACAATCTTTTATTCCATAATGATGACTAAAGTAATGAATTTTAAGTACTCCATGGGGAATAATGCTAAGCACCGAGTGGATATCAATTGAGATGGATGCTAATTTGGGAGTTAAGGCGGGGTATCTACTAACAATCTCTTGAGATGGATGCTCATCCATAAGTTGAAGAAGGGTATCTAGTAGCAGTCTCTCTATCCCATAACTATGTGACCACATAGGTCTAGCTAGTGGATCCACTTAAGCTAAAATGTAATGGTCCTACCTTAGGCAAGTAGGAATCCCTTATCCGGTGAGCGCGACACCGGGATTGCATGAATTTCTCACATGGTCTTTGTCGGTTAAGACATACCCCCCCCACAAAGAATGTTAATGAATTATGGCTTCTCAAGAATGAACTACTTAGTGTGGGTAGTAGTATAGGATGGCATCCATGCATTGCACAAGTAGGCTTTGAGAGGGGTTATGGTGTGTTCCTCTAGTTTCATAATGGCTAATGAACGAATGTTCTCTTAATGAAGCTAATGAAGAATGTTGACTTATATGCTTAATGTGATGATGCATGCTTTCCTTGGTTTGCAATGTGAGTTACTTCCTTGTCATGACTTATGAAACCTTTATGTCTCTTATATATGAGTATTGTGTAAAGATAGGAAGGATGAATGGTAAGTTCACTTTATGTGGTCCTAATGCGGTACTTGGTGTGGATGGTAGTATGGGACGCTATTCATACATTCCACAAAGTATAGCTTGAGGGTCACTTGAGGGTCATACATTCCACAAAGTATAGCTTGAGGGTCACTTGATGTGAAAGCTTAATGTAATGAAATGTCGATTATGTTCTAATGTGAAGAAAGGACTTGTATGTTGGTTATGTTTGTACATTATGCCTCTTATACTTATGTTCATGAAGTTTTCTCAAATTGGCAGAAAGCATGATCTAAAATAAAATGCTTGTTTTAAGCATGGTTTTTGCATGGCTATCATACTTAGTACTTAATTGTGCTAACCCATATTCTTCTATTTCCTACAAAGTGTAGGTTCCAACATTTGAGTTGAGTTCCTCTAGTTGAAGCTTGGATCGAGTTCTTCCAAGACTTGGTATGTCCTCATGGATTCGAGGACAAGTACTTTTAATGCCATTTCATGTTTCCCATTGTATTAGACTTTTGTTAAGGTTTTCGATTGTCAAGGCCGTGACCCTACTTTTGTTTCAAAGACATTGCTTAGATGGCCATGTGAGACAATAGATTTCCGCTATTTTCGAAATTTTTTAAATGAAGCTTTGATTGTATAGGTTTAAAGAAAAATTTTGAATTCCGTACCATTTTCCTTATATCGAATGTTATGAATGATATGAGGCTTGTATAAGACTTTTCAAAGTCTTGTACGCCGTATTACTTCCAGGGTATAGGCTCGGGTCATAACTCTTTCACATCCATCACACAAGGTGATTATAAGCCATGGTAAACTATACTACTACCCTTTAGAGGAGTCTACTTAATCAACACATCAAGGTATTACCAAAACACCCTATTCATCATGTCTGTCAATATACCCAAAATTATAACGGCCATATCGGGTGCTACTACCAATAAACCATAACACTAATGTAGCCAATTCATACTAATTTATCTAGCAAATATTAGAGTTGTTCCTTAAATTCCTTCAATTCAGCCGGAGCCATCCGGTGAGGGGAAATTGATATGGGTTGTGTATCCGGTAAAATATCAATGCCGAAGTCTATTTCTCGTTTCGGAGGGATTCGGGGTAAGTCATCGCAAAAGACTTTCGAAAATTCCCTTGCTACGGGGACCGACTCTAAAGGAGGATTCTCGGACTCAAGGTCCGTAACTATCACAATATGACAGATACACCCCTTAGAAATCATTTTTCTAGCTTTTAGATATGAAACGAAATTACCTCTAGGAATAGAGTTTCCCCCCTTCCATTTTAAAATGGGCTCATTTGGAAATTGAAACTTTATTACCCCTGTTCTACAATCAGTGGAAGCAAAACAAGCATGTAACCAATCCATCCCCAAAATGACATCCAAGTCCAACATATCTAATTCTACAAGATCGACCAAAGTGACTCTATTAGACAAGGAAATAGGACAATTCCTATAAACCTTTCTAGCAACAACCAAGTCACCTATAGGGGTAGAAACCAAAAAAGGTTCCTCAAACTTTACGGGGAGTACATCAAATTTCATATCCACTAGAGGGGTAACAAAAGATAAAGTGGCATCGGGGTCTAACAATGCATAAACATTAATTGAAAATACTTGCAACATACGAGTGACAACGTCCGTAGACCCCTCTTGATCACTCCTAGATTGGAGAGCATAGAAGCGATTCTTCTTGGGAGCATCGATGTTGGAGCTACTAGGAGGGACTTGCTTGTCCTCTCTCCCTTTAACCTTTAGCATAGGACAATCCCTCTTCATGTGTCCACTCTTTAAAAAACTAAAACACTCATTCGTACCCATAAGACACTTGCTCCCATGCTTCTTGCCACACTTTGCACAAGTAGGTTTATCAACATAAGAACCCCCTCCACTACCACCTTGTGGCTTTGGAGTAGGCACCCTCTCCTTATTGACCTTAGGAGTTCTAGAAGTGCCTTGATTAGAAAACCTCTTCTTAAACCTTGGTGTGCCTTGAACCTCAAATCTACCTTTAAATGAATTATTATCATCAACTCTTGCCCTTTATACTTCTCTACCCACTTGCTTGAGCTTTTGTTCCTCAATTTGCTCGGCATGAACCATAAGATGGGAGATGTTCATGGTTGGAATAAGCATCACCGACCTATATTCATTCACCACAAGATCGGATATCCCCATAACAAATTTGTTCATTTTAGCCCTAGAGTCTGCCACCAAGGTTGGGTCATATTTAGACAATTGTGTGAACTTTAGGCTATATTCCTTCACACTCATACCTCTTTGGTGGAGGTTGATGAATTATTGCATCTTCCTCTCCATTAGCTCTAGGGGGAATAACCTATCAAGGAAGGCCGCGTTGAAAACTCCCCAACAATCGGGCCCGCTCTAATGGACCTCTCTTCCTTCCATTTCTCATGCCACACTTGACCCACGTCCTTGAGTTGGTAGGCGGCTAGTTCCGCCTTCTCTCTTGGAGACACTCACATTGCTTCAAGAACCTTAAACACCTCTTCAATAAACACTTGTCGGTCTTCATCCACTTTGGAGCCATATAATGTAGGGGGATTCATTCTCGTGAAATCCCTAATCCTTGAAGTTGTAGTACTTTCATTGGGATTCACTTGGACCCTAGAATCTCTAGTGACTTGGGCCATTAGAACATGAGTTACGGTGTTGAGCGTCGTTCTTATATCCACATTAGTCATGGCCCCCTCACCAATAGGAGCTTGAGGATTTTGAGGACCTTGGGGAGGAACTCATTCATCATTAGCAATCTTCTCTTCCACTCTTCTTGTTACCGCTCTTCTTGTATTCATATCCTATATGCACAAGAAAAGGGTTAGGAAAAAGGACTTCATAGATTAAAAACTCTAAGGTACGACTAATGAGTAATCAAAGAAGTGAAAAGTTCCTAAGCATCTGATAGCCTCTCATCCATAAGTGTGGTGCGCTTCACACTTATGAACAAGACTCTACTAGATGTGGTTGATGAGACATTACCCTAGAATCTTTCTAAACCTTAAGCTCTGATACCAAGTTTGTCACGATCCGAGATCACCCCCTAGTCGTAACACGGTGTAATTGACCCTGAAGGGGGTCGCATACAATCCCTTAGCTTTCATCATCGCATAAAGACATAGAAAAATGAGAAAAATTGAAAACTTTTACAATAGAAGTCACTTATTCATATAAGGAATATAGGAACTAGAGATTAACTCAATCACCATCTAAACATAAGAGTACAAATAGGGACAATGCCGTTTACATCAATAAAGTTCCCAAAAATGAGAAATACAATATAGTCTAAAACATAGGAAGTAAACTAGAAACTAGAATCAATAGCAACTCATCCTCGAACTTGAGGACTCACTAAGCCTAGGGAATAGTCAACCTAAGCTTAACCTTCAAGGAAGTAGTAAGTATCAACGACCAGAACCTACATTCATAGTAAAGAAGAAAATTTGGGTTAGCACAATGAATTGTACTAAGTATGGATACCATGCACAAAATCATTAAAACATGCATAAATGGGACATTTGATTGAAATCATGCATTTAGTTAAGTTTAGAAACCATTATGCACATCCACAAAGAAACATAAGCAAATTCAACATAAGAGCAACCCAAAGCCACACAAGTGCAATGCAAAGGCAAGATCCCATAATCCTACCAAATGCTAAGTATCACCTTTAGGTTACCAACAATATACATAAAAGTGATGACATTCACGTTCATAGCATTCATCCATACCTTACATGCATTATTCATAAGTCACCAAAATATAAGAGAACCTTACCAAAACCCCTCTTAGAGTATACTTGTGTAATGTACAAGTGAGGTCCCATACCCCCACTCACACTAAGTAGAACCCCTTAAGAAGTCCTAGTTAAAGTCCATGTCCTTACCATAGTTCATTCATTATCATTTAGGGAAAGATTGCATTAACTGACATAGACCGTGTGAGCTACATGGAATCCGGTGTTCTACCCCCACACTGAAAAGAGGTGTTCTACTTGCCTAAGGTAGAATGTACATTCCAGCTATTTAGGTGGATCAACTAGCTAAGACATATGTGGGGACATAGTTATGGGACAAGGATATTGCTACTAGAAACCCGGACTTGCTAAAGGTAGAAGGTTTCCATCTCATGAGATATCCTACATTGGGAAGCCGGACTTGCTAAACGTGAAAGCCACCATCTCACTTTCACGTCCTCTCGGTGGTAAGTATTATTCCCTTTAAAAGTCACCATTAGCCTTTACTTAGGTTCATTAGTCACAAGAGAGTGCATTTAGACACTCATGTCATTATATCATCATAATAGCTCATAGGCTTCTTTAAGTGAGAATGCTCCTTTCAAATTTAGAAATGTTAGCATGTGAGTAAAACCTTTCACATTGCAATAGTAGTGTGATCGTGAGAAGGTCCTTTCAAGCAATACCACAAGTTTACCATAAACATACATCTATACATGCTTTATACATAATCAAATGTATAGGGTACAAGGGAGATGGATCTTACATCAATACCACCACACCAGATATGGGATCATTATTATCAAAGTAATTCACATAGTCATGTAGAAGCAACATCAACATACACAAACCCTAGCCAATTGCCCTTTAAGGCCATGAACCAACATCAACCCTAACATTACAGAATTACCACAATAGATAGAGAGAATATTTTGAGAGGGAAGTGGGTTTGATTTTGAGTTTGTAAGTTATGAGAGTTAAAAAGACTTGTTTAATACCTATAAATGCTTTAACATACTTAAAACAACTAAATATAACCGTCCCCCCTAACTTAATTAATTAATAAATTACCAAAACACCCCTGCATAGGCCAAACCTAGGCAGCATGCCCAGGCCCCATTCACGGGGTGTGGTTTGAACCATGGACCGTACTGGTTACTTGTGGTTTGGGTCAGGGAGGGGAGGATGAGGGTGTTGGTGAGAAGACTAAGTCTAAACTCACGAGACCCTTCCACGAGGCATGAGTTGGTCCACGGACTGTAATGCACGCTTGTGGATTGGGACTGTGGCTAGGACATTTTGGGAGGTTTCGGGGAGGCTAAGTCCTAACTTACGACTCCCATCTATGGGGCGTGAGTCAGTCCACGACTGGTGGGGTCATGCATTGACATTTAGGGACTATAACATTAATGCTAAGTTAGGGAGGTAATTTTACGATTGCTATCTTGACGTTAACCCTCTTTAGGACACTATTACATGATAGCCTCTAGCTTAGGTCGTTAGATTATCGGTGTGTTACACTTTTCCTAATCCTTCTCTTTTGTTTATAGGTTATGAATACAAGAAGGGCGTCTGCAAAGATAGTGGAAGAGGAGAATGTGAATGAGGGAGTTCCTCCCCAAGATCCCCAAGGTCCTCAAGGTGGCCAAGTTTCTCAAAGCAATCAAGATCCAGTGGATGTTCTACCCTTGACCAATGAAGAGATTAGTCAGTTTTTCTAACCTTAGCCCAAGCTATGACGGCCTAAGTGAATAGAGATGTGAGGCTTAGAGTGAATGCTATTGAGAGCACTATTGTTTCTAGGTTGAGGGACTTTGTGAGGATGAATCCTCCAGTTTTCCTAGGTTCTAAGGTGGGAGAGGATACCCAAGAGTTTTTGGATGAGGTGTATAAGATAGTCAATGCTATAGGGGTGACTTCTAGAGAAAAAGTGTAACTAATTTCCAATCAATTAAAAGATGTTAACCAAGTTTGGTTCACTCAATAGAAAAGCAATAGGCCTAGAGGAGTGGGTCCTATAGAGTGAGAGGAGTTTAAGGAAGCTTTCCTTGGTAGGTACTTTCCCCGTGAGAAGAGGGAATGTAAGGTGGAGGAGTTTGTAAACCTTAGACAAGGTAGCATGAGTGTGAAGGAGTATTCCTTGAAGTTTACCTTATTTTCTATGTATGCTCCATCTTTGGTGTCCAACCCTAGGGATGAGATGAGTAGGTTTGTGAGCGGTGTATCCGACCTAGTTAAGGAAGAGTGTCGTACGGCGATGCTCCATGATGACATGAACATTTATAGACTTGTTGTGTATTCTCAATCTATTGAGGAGTCCAAACTTGAGAGGAACAGTAGAGAGAAGAAGAGGTCTAGGTTTGATGAACAATGTAAACCAAGGTCCAAAAAGAGGTTTTACAATCAAGATTCCTCAATGGTCAACAATGATAGGGTGTCTAACCCTAAATCTCAAGGAGGGAAAGGAAGTGGTTCTTCTTTTGAAAGATCTCGGTGTGCCAAGTGTGGGAAGCAACATTTGGGTGAGTGCCTTGCCGGCACGGATGGGTGCTTTGGGTTGGAAAGAAGGGTCATAATGAGATATTGCCCAACACTCTCGGCAAAAGGGAGAGAGACAAACCAAGCTTCTCTTGATGGCCCGGATCCTAATTCTCCAAAGAGAAAGCGTTTCTATGTGCTCTAAGTTAACAAGGACAAAGAAGCTAATCTGGATGAACGCACCGGTAAGTGATAGTTCTTTATAGTTTTGAATGTTATACTGAGGTTCCTATGTTGCTTTCATGTTAGCCTTAGTTGGGTTTTCTCCTAAGTGGGGGATAGTATGTTGAATAGTAAGGTTGTTGAGAGTTTTGATATCCTTATCTCTTTCCTTCTATTCCTATTCAAGCTTCAGACCAAGAGTTCCTTGTAGCTTATTTCATGTTTTAGAGTCACGTGTGTTTATGTGTTTCCATGGTCTCCTTGTGTTATGCATGTTCTTGATGAATTCTTGCTTGAATGAGAAAATGAGTTTTCATGAATTATGCTCCTCTTGTTGATATGCATTTAGTATGAGTTGTCTATATGCTTCATGAGGTTATATGTTAAACATGCCTAAATGTGCTTTTGAGTGCAATTGCATAATGTGCCCAATGATGTTCTGATGAGCATGATATGAGATGCAGAAGGTAATTCCATCAATGAAATGAGTAATGTGGAAGTTATAACGCATATGAAGTTCCTACCTTCTTGTTTTGCTTTGAGCTTATTGATGTGAAGTTGAGGTTTCCTCCTAGTTTTGTGCATTTGTTTATGATGTTGCATGCATGATGGGCTGCTAGTCTTGATTCATTTACCCCTTAATGTCTTTTAAGTTACATTCGAGGATGAATGTTTCTAAGTGGGGGATAATGTAACGACTCGTAAAATGAATAAGTGGAACTAAAGCCTAACTAGTGTGTCTTCAAGTTTGGTGTGAGGCTTGAAGTGGTTTAATGTTGTTCCGAGCTATGGTTGAGGGGTTTAGGGGTTAAACATCAAGGTAAGACTCCCCAAGGACCACCCTAGAGGTCCTTGAGGAGGACCCTAAGCCTAACCCCCAAGACCCCTTGAAACCAACAAGCTGCCCAAGACTTGGTGAACCACAGGTGGGACCTACAGGGCGTAGGTCCATCCACGCTTCATGGTCTTGATCCGTAGGTCATGGACTTCAAGAACATGCCCCAGCCACGAACCACGGACAGCCAGAATGGTCCATGGATCCATCCACTATCTGTGGATTGGGTCTGTGGTCCATCACTGTAAAAGGTGTCTTGGGTTCGGCTAGGGCAAGGGTGTTTTAGTAAATTGCGTTTATGATCTATTAAGTTGGGGGACGGTTATTTTAGGTTAATTAAAGTATTTTAAGAGTATTAAAAGCATTAAACTGTATTTTTCAACTCATTATTTCAAAACACCCCAAAGTTAGAAACCTCTCTTCTCCAAAAGCCCTCTCTCTAGAAACCTCCATTGGAGGTGAAGACTTCAAGCTTCCAAGGTCAAGACTTCAAGTTTTTCAAGGGATTTTCGTGGGATTCTTCCATTAAAGGTATGGTAGTCTTGATCCTTGTCTAATTTTCTATTCAAGGAGCCAATTTCGAAGGTGATTTCAATCTACAATTTTACCCAAAACACTAGTTTTCAATCTATGCATGGGTTCGATTCAAAATGATTTCTAAAGGAATTATTGCTTTGACTTATGAATGAATTGTAGATTTAAAGATGAATTAAGATGATTTCTTCCTAGAACCCATGTTTTCCCCCAAATTCCTAAGTTCTGATTTGTGATTTGTGATTGAGGTTTGATTCATTATGAAGTATGTGGGTTTTTTGTGTGTATTTGGATATAGAATGTTGAAATTATGTGATTGATTTTGCCAAATTGTGTTGATCTAAGGTGTGTGGGTGAATATGAACCATGACCCTTGAAGGGAAAGTTATGATCAAATTACATATTGAAGTAGAATTGTGCTTGATCTATTGATCCACTTGAAAGGTGGATGTGTTTACTTACTATGTATATTGTGGTATTAAATTGATGGATATCTTCCTTGTACATCTATATCTGAAGGATCTATGTATAATTATGATGTGAAATATGTGTGTGAGATCTAAATAAATGAATTATGATTATGTTAAGGAGGTAATTGTGTTATGATTGAATGTTATCTCTCTATTAACACCTATGAATGATGAGGATCTATGTGAAAGGTTATTCTCACATATACACACACTCATGAATGAATAATGAATGAAGTTCTATGATTATACTAATGATGAAGTACTTGTTGAAAGGCTATTCTCAATTGTGTTCTAATGAATGATAAAGACTTGTTATGAAAGGACTTTCTCACAATAAGGGGATTCTTAGGTGAAAGGCTATTCTCGTCTTTTAATCTATGAGCTTTCCAATGAATGAATGTTGGGTTTGAGATGGATGACGATATGTTAGTTGAGGCGGGGTATCTAGTAGCAATCTCTTATCCCATAATAATGAATGAATGTAATGAATGTCAAATACTCCATGGGGAATAATGCTAAGCACCGAGTGGATATGGATTAAGATGTATACTCATACGTGAGTCGAGGCGGGGTATCTAGTAACAATCTCTTGAGTTGGATGCCCATACATTAGTTGATACGGGGTATCTAGTAGCAATTTCCATATCCCTTAAACAATGTGCCCACATAGGTCTAGCTAGTGGATCCACTTAAGCCAAAAGCAATGGTCCTACCTTAGGCAAGTAGGAATCCCTTTATCCGGTGAGGGTGATGCCAGGATTCCATGAATTGCTCACATGGTCTATGTCTGTTAAGGCTTACCCCCATAAAGAATGTTAATGAACTATGGCTTCTTAAAAATGCATTACTTAGTGTGGGTGATGGTATGGGACGCTATCTATGCATTGCACAAGTAGGCTTTGAGAGAGGTTGTGGTGTGTCCCTTTATAATGTTAAGTCTAATGAATGTGCTCTTATGATGATAATAATGAGAATATTGGCTTAATGTGTAGTGAATGAAGGTACTCTTAATGTAATGAAGCTAATGGAGAATGTTGACTTATATGGTTAAATGAGATGATGCATGATATACTTGGATTGTATTATGACTTGTTGAGTATGAATTTGCCTCATCTATGGTGACTTCAAACGAATACTTAGGGTGAGTAGTAGTATGGGATGCTACTCATACATTGCACAAGTATGACTTAGGGTTATCTTAGATGTTGGTCCCTATGTGTGGATATGACTTATTTAATGTTTATGTCTCTTATGTATGAGTATTGTATGAAGATGGAAAGGTTGAATGGTAAGTTCACTTTTGGTGACTTTAAAGTAATACTTTGGTATGGATGGTGGTATGGGACGCTATCGATACATTACACAAGGTATATCATGAGGGTTACTTGAGGTGAAAGCTTAATGTGAAGGTAATGGGTTATATGTTGATTATGTTTCTGATGTGGTTAAATGACTTGTATATTGATTATGTCTTGTAATATGCTTCTTATGCTTTTGTTCATGAAGGTTTTATCAAAATGGCATATATCATGACTTTCAAAGTAAAATGTCCATTTTAAGCCTGTTTCTACATGGCAATCATACTTGGTACTTAATTGTGCTAACCAATATTTTCTTTACCTTTATGAAGTGTAGGGATTGGTACTCAATTTGCTTATCTCTAGTTGAAGCTTGTATTGAGATTCTTCCGAGACTTGGTATGTCCTCAAGGATTCGAGGACAAGAACTCTTATGTTTCATTTCTTCCGGGGTGTAGACTCGGGTCGTGACAGATTATTTGTTTGACCAACTACAAGGAGCAAGTTACTTCTATAAGATCGACCTTTGGTCGGATTACCACTAATTCAGGGTGAAGGAAGATGACATCCCGAAGATGTCTTTTCAAACTCGGTATGGTCATTATGAGTTTTGGGTAATGTCGTTAAGTTTGACTAATGCTCCGGCCGCATTTATGGATTTGATGAATAGGGTATTTAGAAAATACCTAATATGTTTGTTATTGTGTTTATCGATGACATCTTGATTTACTCAATAAGTATGGATGAGCATATCGATCACTTGAGGATTGTGTTGCATGTTCTCAAGGACCAACAACTCATTGCAAAATATAGAAAATGTGAGTTTTGGTTAAGACATATGGCTTTTCTTGGTCACATTATTTCCTGTAAGGGTATTCAAGTGGATTCTAAGAAGACGGACGCAGTTAAGAGTTGGCCTAGACCTCTATCCCCTTCGTATATTAGAAGTTTCTTGGGTTTGACTGGTTATTATAAAAGGTTAGTTGAAGGGTTTTCTATAATAACCAATCAAACCCAACAAACTTCAAATATTTGAAGGGTATAGAGGTCTAGGTCAACTCTTAATTGTGTCATCTTCTTAGGATCTACCTCAATACCCTTTCCGGAAACAATGTGACCAAGAAAAGCCACCGACCTTGACCGAAATTCAAATTTGCTAAACTTTGCAAAGAGTTGTTGGTCCTTGAGAACCTGCAACACAATCCTCAAATGATCGGTATGATCATCCTAACTCCTTGAGTAAATCAAGATATCGTTGATAAACAAAATCAAAAACATATCAAGGTGTTGTCTAAACACCATATTCATCAAATCTATAAATGCGGCCGGAGTATTAGTCAAGTAAAAGGACATTACCAAAACTGATAATGACCGTACCGAGTTCAAAAACCATCTTCGGAATGTCATCTTCTTTAACCCTCAATTAGTGGTAACCTGATCGGAGGTCGATCTTAGAGAAGTAACTTGCTCCTTGTAGTTCGTCAAACAAATCATCAATCCTTGGAAGAGGATACTTGTTCTTAATGGTAACATTTTTCAATTGTCGATAATTAATACACCTATGAAGTGAATCATCTTTCTTTTGAACAAACAAAAATGCAGCACCGGATGGAGAGATACTCTGTCAGATGAACCTTTATCCAACAAATCTTTCACTTTCTCCTTTAACTCCTTGAATTCTGTCAAGTTCATATGATAAGGAGGAATAGAGATAGATTGTGTATCTGAGAGAAGGTCAATACCGAAGTCTATTTCCCTTTTGGGAGGAACACCGAATAAATCATTAGGAAACACTTCCGAAAACTTATAACCCAAACAAAATGGTATATACAACCCTCAGAAATCATCTTATTAGCTTTAAGACAAGAGACAAACTGACCCTTAGGCATAGAAATTCCCCTTTCTATTCAAGGATGGGTTCATTTGGAAACTAAAACTTAACTACTCAGGTTCTACAATCAATAGAAGCATAGCATGAATGCAGTCAACCCATACAAAGAATAACATCAAAATCTAACATATCAAGCTCTACAAGATCAACATTAGTGACTCGATGAAGTAAAGAAATGGGACATTTTCTATACACTCTTTTAGCTACAATAGATTCACCAACATGAGGAGTAGAAACAACAAAAAAGGGTTTAGCAATACATCTGGAAGAATATCAAACCTCATAGACACATATGGAGTCACAAAAAGACAAGGTACCACGGAGATCAAGAAAAGGATAAAATCAAGATGGATGACTTTCAACATACCAGTAACCACATCGGGAGAACCCTCTTACTCATGGCGAGTCTAAAGTTAGTAAAATCATTTTTTTTCTTTGGAGCTCTTGAACCAGAACCACTAGGCAGAACTTTCCTACCTTTTATTCCCTTAGTCATAAGTGATGGACAATACCTTTTCTTATGACCACTCTTACCACATACGAAGCAACCATCCATACCGGCTAAGAATTTACCCTCATGCTTCCTTCCACATTTAGCACAAGTAGACGATGAAGACCCACCACCATTTCCTCCTTGAGGTTTGGGGTTAGAAACCCTATGTTTGTTGAATTTAGGAGGAGCATTGGATGAACATTAACCAGACAACCGTTGTCGAAACTTAGAGCGACCATGTCCTGTCACGACCCAAGCCTAGGGCCTAGACGTGACCGGCGAATGGGGAACCCGAAGGAACCCCAAACAAGCCTCATAGCGTATCATTACACATCCTTGGTCGCGGAAGCAATTAAATGACCATGAACAGTAAGCATAATCAAAGGGGGGAAATCGGGACTAAGGGAGCAAGAGAAAAAAAAGAAGAAATGATACATAAATACCATAGATGAGTCAAGTTCAAGCATAATACACAACTTGTCCAACACTACCTCTAAACATGAGTACTTAGCGGGGGCCAAGACAAACTACCGGGCTCACCCTCATAGTCAATACATAACAAAAAAAAAGAAAAGTCTTATACATATCAAAAGATCATAAGCAACGTCCCCGGAATGGAGGACTCACCAATAACCTCGATATAAAATCGTATTAGCCACGCGGAGGAGGATGGTCAAGCGGTGCTCCGATCCCTACATGGTGACATCATGTAGGCATAGAGTATGCATTAGTACGTTTGAATGTACTAAGTATATGGGATGCAATGCAATGCTACAATAGATGGACATCAT